>BCLG01001025.1:0-43148 GCA_001602295.1 Zoysia matrella | reverse complement strand
CGGGGCAAGGCTGCAGCCAATCCCAGCGACGCGGCTCGAGCCTGAGGACGGTCCACCTACCAGCAGCTCGTAGTTGGAGGGCCGCCGATTTTCGAGACCTCGCTCGAGAACCTCACGGCAGCAGCGTGCGTGCTCAACGAGACCGCTGCTCCCGAGGACCCAGCGATGAGGGAAGTGTACGACCGCGTACGCTTCTACCTCGTACTGTGCCGGTGGTCAGAAGACTGACAAGAATGGCTCCCACAAAGTCCTCACCGGCGTCTACTTCATCCCACAACTCCGCAATAGCATCATCAGCCTTGGGCAGCTTGATGAGAACGGCGCCAAGATCCACATCGATGATGGCATGCTCCGTGTCTGGGATCGACATGATCGCCTCCTTACCAAGGTCCAGCGAGGTGCCAACCGGCTATACATGTTGCACCTCGACATCGCGCGTCCAATATGCCTTGCTGCCCGCCGCGATAATGACGCCTGAAAGTGGCATGACCGATTCAGCCACATCTCCTTTGACGCATTGCGGCGCTTGTCCACACAGGACATGGTGCGTGTCATGCCAAAGTTGGAACACGTTGAACAACTCTGCGACATGTGCATCACTACCAAGCAAAGGCGCATGCCATTCCCAAAGAAGACAAAGTACTGTGCCGAGCAACCCCTTGAGCTGGTCCACGGTGATATATGTGGGCCGATCATGCCTGCAACTCCTGGTGGACGCCGCTACTTCCTCCTCCTCGTTGATAACCACACTCACTACATGTGGGTGGTGTTGTTGTCCGGGAAGGGTGATGCGGGGTCATCAATCCAGCGGATCCAAGCGGCGGCTGAAACGCAAAGCGGTCGGAAATTGAAGATGATCCGCACCGACAATGGTGGCGAGTTCACCTCAGCTGAATTCACGCACCATTGCAACAACCATGGAGTGCGCCGCCAGTTCACTGTGCCCTATAGCCCGCAGCAAAATAGCGTCGTCGAGCGACGAAACCAGACAGTGGTTGCGATGGCGCGTGCATTGCTGAAACAGAGGAAGCTGCCAGCAAAATTTTTTGGGGAGGCGGTCACCACAGCGGTCTACTTGCTCAACCGTGCTCCCACCAAAAGCCTGGAGGGCAAGATGCCATTTGAGGCCTCGCATAGTCGAAAGCCGACTGTGCAACATCTACGGACCTTTGGCTGCGTCGTCTACATCAAAGACACACGTCCACATCTCAAGAAGCTTGATGACCGGAGTGCCCCCATGGTCTTCATCAGCTATGATGAGCGCGTCAAGGGCTATCGCGCCTACGACCCGGTGAACAATCGGGTACACATCACACGTGATGCCATTTTCGATGGGGCGGCGAGCTGGGACTGGGAGGCTGGCGACTCGACTGCGCCTAGCAGCGATTTTGTCGTGGAGTACATCTTCCCCGAAACAGTAATTCCAAGATCTGGGGGAGTTGATTCGTCTGCTTCATCCTCGCCAGCACCCACGCAAGAGTCCCCAACGACACCAAGTGCACCTGCACCTTCGCCGCCACTGCAGCAGTCGACGCCAAGTCCTGCTCCAGCGTCGGCATCTCCAGAGTTCGTGTCCCCGCTATCTGACGACGATGAGCGGGTTGACGCGTACCACGACGAGGAGCCACTACAGTATCGCACTATCGACAACATCATTGGAGATGCGCCTATCCCCGGCGAGGCACAGCGTGACCTCGACACTAGCTCCCTCCTTGCTAGCGAAGGAGAGCCGAGCTCTTTCGCAAAGGCTGAGCGTGACGCAGCATGGCAAGCTGCCATGAGGGAGATGGACTCTATTGGGCGGAATGACACTTGAGAGCTCGTGAACCTACCACATGGCCATCGCCCAATTGGTCTGCATTGGGTGTTCAAGCTCAAGAAGAATGAGGCCGGTGCCGTGATCAAGCACAAGGCACGCCTCGTCCCCAAGGGCTTAGAAAATAATCCTTGTGTTGTAGCTAGAGCTGGTCGGCAGACCATTGCTTAGTAAGTAAGGTTGTTACAGCTGTTTACAGCTAGCTACAGTAGTCAATTTTGTTTTTTCAATTGCTGCTGAGACATAGATAGCTGTAGCAAGTTGTAATAGAAGTAGAATTAGAATTCTCTTGCTGAATAGCAGCTGAGACTAATGACGGTTCGGAGCAGCTATCTTGTACTATAAATAGACCCCTATATGCAATGAAAAAAGCTAAGCTTGTGCTGCCAAAGTTTCAGTTCTATTAACTTCCTTCACCTTCTCAGCTCTCCCATAGTTCTTACCCCAACAACTAATAGGCAACATAAACAATGCTTATTAGTTCCAAGCAAGTTGGGGTAAACTAGAGAGGAAGCACACAAGAACTAACAGAGGGAAGCATAGGAGAGGAAGATAAGTTGTAAGAAAGTGAAATGCAAGAAAAACGAAAATGAAGTGTAAATGATATGCCTATCTTTTTTTTTCCAACTTGGGGTGACAGTGACACTAAGTAACTTTCTTACCTTGTGGCAGAATCATTTCTTCAGATAGAAGTTTGGTGATCATATAACCCCTATGAGTACATATATTTAAGCAATTTTAATGGACCAACTAGAACCAACATGACCTCATTCAGTGGCGAAGCTAGCAAGATTTTTATGGTGGTGCACAATACACAATGCATGTTTAATTTGCAAGGAAATTGATCATTTTAACTTGTCAAAAGGAGCTGCTTAGTGGGATTTTTTTTCTTCCTACCCTGGCGCCAGTGCACCAGGGAAGCCTAACGTGGCTTCGCCACCGACCCCATTCAATTTCTACAGATATGAAGCATCACATAAACAGAAAGCTACAACTATTTGTACCATTGTATCACAAAACTACAACGTTTTGGACCTATTTTAGAAAACTACAACTATTTTGAACCGTATGAACAAAAAACTGCACCCTTTGCGACAGTGTGGCTGATGGGTTGGACCAAACCATGGAGCATTTGTGTGAATGACATGTGATACCAAACAACAAAAATTATAGTTTTTTTGTTGCTTACAACTGAACTAGTGGTAGTTTTGTAAAATGAACTTCAAATGTTGTAGTTTTGTGTTGCAAGGGCACAAATTGTTGTAGTTTTGTGAAATTCACTCCATAAATTAAAAAGTTGGAAACTACTTGGTAGCAATAATTACCTCGGCTATCAGCATGGTTTGAATGGTAATGCATTCGGGTGGCCTCCAGTTTCTTCGACACATCATGAGCACTCTCTGAAGCTCTAAGGAAGTGATCATCAAGCTGAGAAACAATGTTTAGCAGGCTTGCAGTTCCTGATGCCACCATTTTCCCCTTCCCTGTCTCAACCGCACCCATCGACGAGGTATGGTAGTGTACAGTCGGCGGTGGGCCAGGTGCCTTGGGTGGCTTCCTAACAATAGGTTTTGACGGAGGTAGATTTGCGACCATATCTTCAATGGCCTTCTCCTCCGATGCTGTCCGGGGTGGTTTTTCCTCAACAGCAGATGGCTCACTAACAACTGGCTTGGTCACAGGTGGCCTCAACACCTCGGCCACTGGCTCCTTTTCACGCCTTTCCATCCAAGACTCATCAGCGGGCTGCTCTAGGGTGGGTGGTGGCGTGGGGGTCGGGCCAAAGATGTAATCCCAGGTATCCATCTGTGACTCTGGAAGCGGAGGTGGTGGTGTTGTGGAGACCGGAGTTGGTGGGGCTGGGTTCAGCCGCGGCGGCGGAGGCGGTGTCACTGGAGACAACCCCACACTATCCATAACAACCCGCTTCGGCTGCTGCTCGTGCACCACGCTGTCCACATCAACATCATCATGCTCATGGTGATCATCATAGTCATCATCGTCATCATCACTGTCATCGTCATCGTCATCTTCACTATCGGACCTGATATGCCCATCTTCCTCCTCTAGAATAGAAGCGCCCGCAGGGGGGCGGCTCTTGGCAGGGTCTGGCATAGGGATGTTGGGGGTGGAGGAGGACCGTTGGAGGCTGGAGTGGGAGAAGTCAGGGAATGGTGGCGGGGGTGGTGGGGAGGCCGCGCGGAGGACGGTGGCCGTGGAGGGGCCAGGGGGCGTAGAGATGGATGCCGCCGCCGCCGCCGCCGCGGCAGGGTGCTGGGGATGGGAAGGTACGAGGCTGGAGTCGGGCGCCTCGCCGTGTGCGAAGTCGGATAACGCGCCGCCGGTGCTCTTGAGGCGGACGGTGTACCCGGTGTGGGCGGCGGCGAAGGCGTTGCGCGCCTGCACGGCCTCGGCCATCAGCCGCTTCCGATCCCGGCACCGGCACACCGCCTCCTCCTGGTCGATCTTGGACTGCCCGCACCCCATCGAGGTAGCGGGCAGGCGGCGGGGTTCCGGGTTCCGGCAGGGACTTGTGGAGATGGGGCGTGATGCGGTGGCGGCGCCGCTGTCACAAAGAGGCGGTGGCGGACTGGCGGTAGCCGGTGGATCTGTGAAGTGGGGGAAAGTGGCGGTGGTAGGGATATGGAATACTAATGGGCTATACTAATTGGAAAATGAGCTTGCAAAATGGTCGGCGGGTTAGGGCCGAAAACTCCGCACATAATCCCTGTGTCACTGACAAGTGAGTCCGGATACATCTTTTCTTTCTCCTTGCTCACCTTCTCCAATCCTCCCCCACCGAAGCTCGACTGGAGACCTTTATTGAACATAGATTTGTATCTTGAATCCATCCTTCTTCACCTTCGACCGTAGAAAGGGGCCTCAGGTTGGACAAGCGGTAGCTAAATTGTGCCAATGAGTTGCCGAGATGCCACCTGCTTAAGGTGGTAGTCGCCGACGATGAGCTCGGCTAGGGCGCGAGCGTATGTTTTTGAGTTTTAAGTTGCAAAATATAATGTAGGTACAGTAAAAAATATTATTTATATAAGTTATTTTCAGTCAAGCCAGACAATTCACGTTTGTAAGAGTATTTTTCTCACAACACTGTAGCAACAGTATTGCTACAGTGCTGAAGCAGAAGTCGCGTGAGCCATCTCAAAGAGACCTGTAGATTTTTTTTTATAGGACTCTGGCTTTTTAAAAAAATAATTCTGGCTTTGCTTATTTAAAAAAAAAAAGCTTTTATTACTTTGGCTCCGACTTCTTTAAAAATATTTAATTAAACAGCTTCTTTTGTGAACTCTTCTATTTTATAAAAGTAGTTAAAAAAATGTCATATAGACAAAAGAGCCATAGAAAAACCACATTTTCGTGGCCGTTGATTTCACCTTTGGCTCCTCACTAGAAAGAAAAAAAAAAGCGGCTCTTTTTAAAATCTTTTGATATAATTTCAGTTGAATCCAGTCAAAAAGCCAGTAAAAAAGCTGTGGCACCTGCTGATCAATGTATAGCACCTGCATAGAGCTAGCACTTTCCTCGTTAGCACCTGCTTGGAACTAACGCTGGAGCTGCCCTCAAGCAGCAAAGGCTAGCGCAGCAGCAGTCGGGGGTGAGACAGATATGGCAAGGACTCCACCGGAGCTGGGAGGCTGTGCAGGTGGTAGGGTCGTCAGTCGTCACGGGGTGGGGGTGTGCAGGGCTCTGCTGAGCTTTGACGTAAGTGGAGCCGAACAGGACCAAGGTTAAGGGGCTTTTGGTAAAAATATAGGAATGGAAATTAGAGAAGGATTTGCCTCATGCTTTTGGTTATACTGGAATGGAACAAGGGAATAATACGGGAAAGCTTGGTATGCCATCGATTTCAAAGCAAAAGTACAAGAAAAAACAATCCACTCCGACAAAGCTATTGGTCACCTGGAATTCAGAGAGTGCGCTAGATTGCTTAACTAAGAAATGATTTGAGAAAATGAGGTACCAGAGACATGTGACTTCCAAGTTTGGGTCAGTTCGGATCCAATATGAATTATTAAAATATGGATTATGAAAGTAGATTCTATAATCTAAATTATATAAAAAAAATCTACGTGTACATGTTTAGCGATCAGACCATATAATCTGCTTTGTTGTAATTGACTTGACTAACGCCTTGTTTGTTCTTTCCTTTTTTTTTAAAAAAATATGGCAGTTATCTATAAGTAGCTCAGATTTGTGAAGAGTAAGATATATTTTTTGCTACACATAATCTGATTTTAGCAGAGGTGAGGCAGCTAATGGGAATAACATAAACTCGATCAAATATTTGGATCAATACAGATTCTATAATCTGAATTATTATAACCTGCATGGATCTAAAAATCATGCAAATCGATATCATCTCCAGCCATGTTTGGTGACTTTCCAGCAAATCGATCTCAGGCCTTTATCCTATGGAGACCCTGACTTTGATATAGCTGCACCCATACCAAGAAAAAGAAGAAAATAATAAACATACAGCTCAGTAAGCATACTGCATGCTAGAGGCTTTATATGAGGGAATTTATTCATTGTCTCCTCGACAACGATATTCCTGTCACAGACTTGAGAGTTGAGATATTCCTCCAAGTCAGCACCACGAACCATGTCTTCAGCGTAACATACCACAGTTCCACGTGATGTCCGACGTGACCAAAGGCTTCTCTTCCCTTGAATCCTCTGTAGAGGGTTGGCAACTTCCCGGTAGAGTAGACTAGCAGATAACCTTGCAAGGACTTCCTGATAGAGCAGAACGAGCCAAAGCAAGGACACCCACTCTCCATATCATTACAATAAACCTACAAAAGAAACCATCCAAAATGTTGGGCACTGGTTATCAACTACATGGATCAAACAGATGACTAACTAACTCCTGGATATGGATAGCTATTCATGTCTCAGAATTCAAATGAAGTAGTACATACCATGGATTGATCAGATCCGAAACAATCATATGGCAGGCCGAACCGTTCGCTCATCCATGAGATGATATAGATGGATGATTGCTGGATACTTAAGATTGTTTCTGCCTGATACTTTCCAGAATGGAAACAGCAAACACGTCAAATTTTCTCCTGATTCCTCACCTGCTCCCTTTCTTCATAAAGGAGTCCATCTATTCTTTGGTCAACATGTATGAGTCTTTTCTATTAGCAAGAAAAGAAGAAATGAAGCTGGTGCATGCCAGCCTTTGACAACGCTGACTTATGTATACATTCAGTTATAATATTGAAAAGCCCTAAAGGGATAATGTGCAAAGTATGTGAGTCTCTCCTATCCTTGACTTTTAGGGATCAACTAATAGAATTGACTAATGACAGCTGAGACTTTTGTAACATTGAACAACCCAACGGGGTAATAAACATTTAACAGACAAGATTGGCATCAGTCATTCATTGAGGTAGAACAATGCAATCATTTTGGGAGCAGAATAACACGAAAGAAAGAAAGGAAGCAGCAACAGACACATCCAGGGGGCACGTGCAGTATTGGACCAAACACATTCTGTTCCAATTTCTTAGCATTTGTTCTTTATTTCAGATTGCCGAAATCATAACTAATCATGCTTAATGGTTTGGCAAACAAGGGGCAAGAGGTCACCTACATGAATCTTTTTAAGTCCACAAATTAATTTGTGATAGGCAAGAGGATCAGTTATTTTATAATTTCATGAACTTCATGAGATAGAACCACCAAATATTGTTTTTTTAATCAAATTACCAAGAACATCAATCCCTCTGGAGTATTGTATCACTCTAACTAGACTTTTGAAGTTGGGATGCGCACACTGCAGTATATCTACAGGACAAATGTGCGGTCACTCCCTGCAGAGTGTCCTTCAAGCCAGGTCTTGTGAACATGCGTCAGCTCCAAGCCCTCTGGAGTCTCCGGCTGTGAATTTAAGTGATGGTAATAGTTACATACAGTATATTTATTCACGTGAACGCAGGTGCAGGCAACTGCAGGATGTTCAACTGAGAATAGCAGGAGCATTAAAAGTGAATTTAAGGAATTTACCTTCATATTCAGCAGTAGAGTTGTTCGACAGCAATATCTCACATCACCTGAGAATAGCAGGAGCATTAAAAGTGAAGCTGAGGCACAAAAAAAAGAAAAAAAAAGAAAGAAAAGTGCAGAGCACGCAAGGATTATGGAAAAGACACTGCATGAAAAGATATTGCAATATGCAAATCTTAAGAATCATAGAATGACTCACAGAGACAACATGAAACCTACTATGAACCTACATGAATAAAGTAACAGCTACTTGCATGGACTAATGGACATAATTTGCTTATCATGTGAAAAGGTTTCAGGGCAAACCTTCCATTTCCCAGTTATCAAACCTCACCAACCAGTTATTTGACCCAATTGGTAATGTAACTAGTCTGTCCACCCATGCCCAGAACTTTCTGCCTTGTTTGTCGCCATAGCATGAACTCAGCGCATCGATGGATGCATGAAGAGAAGACTCCAATCCAGAAGGATGAATGATCATTCCATTCAAATACTAACAAAGGGAGAATTCAGTTTAAAGGAACTTCAAAGAAATAATATTGAGCAGTAATATGTTTATTTCTGGAAATTTCTAAAAAAATACAACAGATGCAGCTCTGAAATGTACAGTTAGTTTTCTTCTTGTTGCGTCAACTCAATGAACGAGATCACAGATCCAAAGATATTGGTCATGAACATATGTAAAGAGAACTGAACAAAGAATTACTTACAGTAATGCTTTTCAAAAACTGCATAACTGATGAAGATTTTGGAACATCACCCCTCCTCCACTTCTCATAGAGAACATAGAACTTCACCACAACATCTGCAGGCTTGATGGTGTCTACCTTTGGATAAGGAAATTCAAGATCCCTGGCAGAAGCATTAGGTCCTAGCTTGAAATGTCCAATCGCTTGCAATATACCGGCAGCACATCTCTTAGTGGCATGAAGTATCTTATCATTATAATGTGCATTTTCTTCATACCACTCAAGCAACTCTTCTTGGGCATTGCTGACCTGAACATGGTTTCAAACCTCTGTATTAAGCTTATCAAAGTAATCATTGCAACTACTCGCAAATGAACTTTAACGGGCAATTTCAAGAGTTACTAAATCACTGACCATGACGCCATGTACAGATGGGACACTGAATAATTCTGCATCATTTCCAGAGTCACCACAAACAAGAGTATTGTTTGGTGGTTTCCCTTGTGAGTTAAATTTCTTCAGCAAATATGAAAGAGCTTGACCTTTTCCTGCACCTTGTGGTAAAACATCAAGGGCCTCGCCACTACTGTAGATTATTTTCACATCTAGCTGAACACAGAACAGGAAGCGAAGCACAGAATAAGATGCCATCAACTGATTACCTCAGTATTAAGAAATTTTTTATAGAAAACAGATTGAAAAAACTGCCAGGGCCTGCCATGCTTACCCCACGTTTCTTTAACTTCTGAGGTAGAGAATCTATTACTTCTTGAGCACCCTGTTTGTCAACAAAAAAGCTTACCTTATGGGGACCTTGATTTCTCTCTGGCTGAAACGGTTTAAGGGGAAATTAGCATACACAGCTCTTAAATGTTAAACCACAAAGGGGAAACTAACCACGGAAAATAAATTATGAAATTTGTTAGTCATGCCTGAGGTTTTAGCTGGGGAAACTTAGTTGTCTCCTCGACAACGATATTCCTATCCCAATTGTTGTTCAGATATTCCTCCCAACCAGCATCACAAATCATCTCTTCACCATAAGCTATAACAGTTCCTACAGACATGATAGTGATGTCTGGAGTGATGAGAGGCTTCTCTTTCCTTAAACGCTTGTAACTGACTGGTGATCTTCCAGTCGAGAAGACCAGTATAGAATCTTGGGAATACTCAGCCACCCAGAGAGCCTCAAAACTAAGCAAGGACAAGTTCTCCAGATCATCATGATCAATCTGCAGTAAGCAATCCAACTTATTTTGAATTGAACAGCTATGTAGAAGAACATTCGGTTGAGGTCCTGAACCTGGATATATCAAAGGCAGTAACTGAAATACGCACCATGGTCTGGTCAAGATCAGAAACGATCATAAGGCGCGCAGAACCGTCGAGCTTATCCATTCGGATGATGATGAAGAAATTTCCTGCAAGGATTGCTGGAAAGTTGAGTGCTTCTGCCTGTACAACTCCCTATATAAACAGGACAAAATGCAAACAACGTGCTCCTTTTATTCCACACCTGCTTTTTGGTCAACTGGTGGTGAGGTAATGTTTTTTCATTAAAACAGAAGAAAAGAGCGGCTGCATCCACAGGTGGTACACTCCCTCCTTAATTTATCCTTGTAAGAAATTATACAAAAACAATAGAAATTGCCATCTCAAAATTTCCTGTGTTTTGCTTGTGTCACCAACTTTAATTCATGAACTTTTAGCAGCAGGGTTTCTAGTATAACTATTTCTCCGTACAAATTTTTGGATAGACCGTAATGCCATCCATCCATAATTCTACATAAGATGTTGAGGAAGCAAAATGAGATATGGATACAACAGTGGTGGCATAATAAGTATAAACAGAAAAGTGAACGGGGATCAGCATAAAAAAAAAAACAGTGGTGGCAACCACCAGGACCATGCTGCCCGGGAGCCGGGGGCATTCCTTGTCCAGCCATGCGGACCGGATTACCCGGGCAGGCGAGATCGCACAATGCGTTGGTTGAGCGCACGGATCAAGAAACAGGAAAAGGCCGGCACATCCTCGTAGGTACACGAGAAAGAGGGGAGACGGGCGGTCTCTCACCTGTACGGGAGGCCGGTGCCGGCGGCGGCGGCAGTTGGGGAGGAGATGAATCTACGCGCTCCTGGACGACGGTGCGGAGAAAGAGAGCGGCCAAGCGGGTGGCGGCGCTGCTCGGCCTTGGCCGAGGAAGTAGAACTTATGCAGCTGTAGTACAGCTGCAGTACACCTATTCAAACCACAATATACATTAACACAGCTCTATCCTATAAAGTTAGATCTACAACTATACCCAATAAAATTTGTGTCATTGAAAAAATAATCGCAATATATCAAACTTCAGTGTGCGATAAAGAGCATCGTCTTCTCTTTGTAGCACCACGTGAAAAGAGGTAGTACTTAAAATTTATTTCGAAATAAATCTCGAGGTGAGGTAACCTAATATTGATCCCAAGGATCAAACGCTGGGCGGCAGGCAGGCAGCCACATGCTTTGCCGCTCGAGCTGAAGTTCTCGGACAAATTAGATGGGTATCATTACAATTTTACAAATTTTAAAGTATATCATCTATTTATATCAATGGCAGATAGGGTAGAATGACACGTGAGCTCAAATAGCATATTTTAAATTTTACAAATTTGTAATGACATGTATTAAATTAATCCTACGTTATTTTACACCTTTAAACTATATGTTTAAAAAATAAAATAATGATATGCTAGAAGCCAACAAACTTTATAAGATTCTTTGACTTTGTTTCCAGTTTTTATTAATGTTGGATACATAAAGCAACAAGAAGTATGAAGAGCTCAAGATCCACAAAGTGAACCTAATTTATGCGGAGTAGTTTGTGAGGTATAAACCATGAGTATTTGCCTCTAAAAAATATAGTTAATCTCAGACAGGCAGAAAATGGTCTTCATTGACGCCGTCAAAAGGTATAACACTTGGTTAAACAACTGGAGATATGCACTTCACTCGAACTTTGCAGTTGCAACTTCTAAAAAATAGTATATATATTTTAAGCATCTTTTTTACTATTCTTCTTATTAAAATATAAGTTGTGTTTCAAATAACTTAATGATAACGCATATTATAACAAAATATAATATATGCTATTTTTCATAAAAGTGGCCTCTAATATTATTATCATTATGTCAAAATTTATAATTATAACAATTTCAGAACGGAGAGAGTATAAATTATGAGAGAAGATAACATGAAAATACACCATAAACTAACTGAAAATAATCACAGGAACACAAATTAATCCAATATGTAAATTCAGATTGTATGCTTAGTATGAATCCACAGAGCCAAAAAATATATAACCGGATTTTTGCTATTACCGCTTATATCTGGCCCAGCCCAACTCTGTACCTTGATCGCCTGATCGGCCTACTTATCACGAGCCCACCAAGTTACTTGCCCTTTGCTCGACTCCAGCACCCGGCCCGCGGCATTCCACTGAACACCTCGCGTGCTCTGCTCCCCGCGGCGGCGCGGGCACCAGCGCCGGCGACTCCTCCCACCCCAAACCTGGTGAGCTACGCGCGTGCCCCTTCCTCTCCCCGCCGCGATGCGGTTCGACTTGGATGGCCTGCCGGTGCACTTCCCGTACGCGGCGATCTACCCGGAGCAGCACGCGTACATGGGGGAGCTCAAGCGGGCCCTCGACGCGCGCGGGCACGCGTTGCTCGAGATGCCGACGGGCACCGGCAAGACGGCGGCGCTGATCTCACTCATCACGTCCTACGCCATCGCGAATCCCAGCCGCCCGCTCCGGCTCATATACTGCACCCGCACCGTGCACGAGATGGAGAAGACCCTCGCCGAGCTCCGCCTCCTCTTCTCCCACCTCCCGCCCGCCGGCTCCCGCTCCCTACTCGCGCTCGGACTCTCCTCCCGTAAGAACCTCTGCGTTCACCCGCAGGCGTCCGCCGCCGCGGCGCGCGACTCCGTCGACACCGCGTGCCGGCGACTCACAGCCTCATGGGTCCGCGAGAAGGCCGCATCGGACCGGGAGTCCACCACACTGTGCGAGTTCTACGAGAACTTCGACCAAGCTACCGCCTGTGGCAACCTCGCCTCCTTCATGCCGCCGGGGGTGTACACCCTCGCCGACCTCCGGAAGCTCGGGCGGGAGCGGCGGATCTGCCCCTACTTCCTCGCCAGGCAGATGGTCAAGTACGCCAACGTGGTGGTGTACAGCTACCAGTACCTGTTAGACCCCAAGGTGGCAAGCATTGTTTCAAGAGAGATGCAGAAAGAATGTGTCATTGTTTTCGATGAGGCACACAATATCGACAATGTCTGCATCGAGGCACTGAGCGTCAGCATCCGCAAGCAGACGCTGGAAGGTGCGGAACGCAACCTTCGGCGCATTTCACACGAGATTGATAGGTACTGATGGCTATTGAAGAAAGGTTGGCAGTCAGTTATTGTAGCTAAACAAGTAGATACTGTTTTGGAGCCTTATTTGCTAGCATTATTGTGATTTTAGAGTTTCTTATTAAAAGACTGAACTATATGATGGATAATTGTAGCATTCTTGCTAACTGCTTTATTTGCTAGGAAGGTTTAAGGCCACAGATGCCAATAGGCTTCGAGCTGAATACAATAGACTAGTGGATGGATTGGCACAGAGGGGTAATCTACCAAGTGAGTATTTCCTTTTTATGGTTCCTTTGCTTTGAACTGTCAATTATGGTCTTCCTCGGTCAATCACTGTAATTTTCTTCTTTTGATGAAGTATCGGATGCCTGGCTCGCCAATCCAGCCTTGCCTGATGACATTCTGAAGGAAGCTGTTCCTGGAAACATCAGGAGGGCTGAGCATTTTCTTGCTGTCTTGCGGAGGCTTGTCAGATTTCTGGATGGACGTCTTGAAACTGAAAATGTTGAGAACGAATTGCCTGTTTCCTTTGTTGCTTCAATCCATTCCCAGGCTGGAATTGACCAGAAAATGCTGAGGTTCTGTTATGACCGACTACACTCTCTGATGCTTACCTTGGAGATAACTGATACAGAAGAGTTCATGCACATCCAGACTATCTGTGACTTTGCCACACTGATTGGAACTTACACAAGGGGCTTTTCAATAATAATAGAGCCATATGATGAGAGAATGCCTGACATTCGTGATCCTGTGATTCAGGTACCCTGCCTAATTTTTAAGGTCATGATACAATTGTAAAAGAAAAAGCATTTCCCTGATTTGCTAATGGGTTTGTATGTGTTGCAGCTTAGTTGCCATGATGCTTCACTGGCAATAAGACCTGTTTTTGATCGTTTTGAAACAGTTGTAATCACTTCTGGAACTCTCAGCCCAATTGATCTTTATCCTCGTCTTTTGAATTTTAATCCTGTTATAAGCAGGAGTTTCACAATGTCCTTGTCAAGAGATTGTATTTGTCCCATGGTCTTGACACGAGGAAGGTACAAATTCAATCTGTTTTGACTTCATATTTCCAAATATTAATGCTTTAGCTTCTCTAGTACTCCCTTCGTCCCTAAATATAAGCATTTCTGGGTTTGGTCAAAGTCAAACGCTATCAACTTTGACTAATAATATCTATATAATATAAAATTTTATATAGTATGAAAGTATGTTTCACAAAGAATCTAGTAACATGATTCATATATGATAAAACATCATTAATTTTATATTATTAATGATCAAAGTTAAAGAAGTTTGACTTTGCTTAAATCCAGAAATGCTTATATTTAGGGACGGAGGTAGTAGTATTTAATGTTGTAACTCCAACATAGTGCTATGTTTGGAATTTGGAAAAGGTGATGTTGTATTCCTTAGAGAATCACACAACACTCATGTTAAGTTTATGGAGAAGGTTGATTTTTCCCCCAGCTTTTGTGTTGCTGGTCCTATTGTGAATCTTTGGTTTTAACTTAAATGCTCCATCATTTTCAGTGACCAACTGCCGGTGAGCACGAAGTTTGATATGCGTAGTGATCCTGGTGTTGTGAGAAATTATGGTCGCCTCTTGGTGGAAATGGCTTCTGCTGTTCCAGATGGCATAGTTTGTTTTTTTGTTAGTTATTCCTACATGGATGGCATTGTTAATAGCTGGAATGATATGGGAATTTTACAGGTTATTTCCTTGATGTATTCAATATTCTTGCATGGAGTAACCTAGAGTTTAAATCGAAAAAAGACTAAGACATTGAATTAGATTGTATCACCATAAAAAAACCAGATTGGATGACCAGGCAGCTCTCTACAACTCTATCAGTTATAATAAGATATGAAATAGTAATCATTCAAGCATCATGAACCATATTTGTTCTCATGTAGACAACGGATACCAGCGGAACTTGAAATGTCATATAGCAGCGATAATTCTTCATCCAAACGCTACACAGATCACATTATCTGGTGTGATGTTATGTAGTGTTTGGATAAGAATTGATTGTGCGCATAGGTTTGTTTAGCTATTGACAGGATTTGCTTGTGGCATCTGAAAGACTCCTAGTTACATTTCACGTAACTTTTTGTTGTAAAACACAATACCTTTTTCTTTCTCTACTTGGACTGATAAGATATATGCATTAGTCGCAAAAGTTGAATCTGATGTTATTTTGCAGGACATCATGCAACATAAGTTAGTATTCATTGAAACACCAGATGTTGTTGAGACAACTTTGGCTCTTGATAACTACAGAAAGGCTTGCGATTGTGGAAGAGGTGCCGTTTTCTTTTCTGTCGCCAGGTTGGCCTGTCTCAAATTCTTTCCCCTTCTGGGAACACCCTTCCAAATCTCTCCAGGCTAATCTCTATTTTTGATTGTTGTCGCTGTTGACATTAACGTCATCTTTGATTATTAGTCTTATTCAAAGTGCTCTATTTCTGCTGAAACAATGTAGGTTTTAGTTTATTTTCACCAAGCTTGAGGGAAACAGCAGAGGAGATCCCATTTGTTGATACAGACATGCTGGAGTCCCCAATAGCTAAAGCCAATATTGCATGAACTAGGGTGCAAGCACTTAGCCTTTACTATGAGCAATTTTGGATAGAAGTATGTTGCCTGGCTGAACAAACAAATTAGTCAGCAACAAGAGCACACGATAACATCTGAAGATATTAAATGTATACTTTCAGAGAAAAGCCATCAAAACTCCCTTGAATAATAATGTCTGAGGAAATGCAGTGAAGAACAGCCATAGCATAGCATATACCTTAGAGGCTGTTTTTCATGGAAAGCTCAGCACCAAGCAGAAATGTGCTGTAGATTGACTGAATTTACTTGCTATGCTGAATAGTAGCTCTCTTGCTGCTTAAAATGTAGATAAAATAAATCATTTCTGTGACCAAGCTATAGTTGCGCTCTTGCTAATAGTTTTCTCAATGCAGGGGCAAAGTTGCCGAAGGTATCGATTTTGACCGGCACTATGGCAGACTCGTTATCATGTTTGGTGTCCCCTTCCAGTACACACTCAGCAGGTTAATTTTGTCACATTTAATTTCTTTTTTACTGTAACATTACTTCTTTCATATCCCTGCCCTTCTATACGTGGTTTGTAGGCATGTATGAACTTTTAGGAACTTCATATCATCCCTATGGTGTAATATGGGTGGCTACTTTATTTCTTATTGGCCCTTTTTTGTCTCTATACTTTATGCAGGATATTGCTCGCCAGGTTGGAGTACCTACGAGAAACTTTTCAGATAAAGGAGGGTGACTTCCTAACATTTGATGCTCTGGTACTAACTTTTGTGCCCGAAGAAATTCCTTTATGTTTGTTTTATACTATATAAACCTATTTAACATATTTGTGTGGCATTGGGATCCTGGAATGTCAGCGGCAAGCTGCCCAATGTGTTGGCCGTGTAATTCGCTCTAAAGCCGATTATGGAATGATGATATTTGCTGACAAGAGGTACTCAGTTACTGCCTTCACTGACCTTATAGTTGACAGGCCATCTAGAAACTGTCTGTAGTTAGTTATCATACGATGTCTAGGAAGTTGGAATTTTTAGTTGTCTTGATTACTCGCCGCATTTTCAATCTACATGCTAAAAATCCGTTCCCAAGTTCCTTATATTTGGATATGAGTGGTCAATTTTAAGCTAGCTGTTTCAGTCAGTTGGAAATGTGCCAGTACTAAGACTTTGCTGGATGTCATGGTGTTCTTTCTTGCAGATACAGTCGGCATGACAAGCGGTCTAAATTGCCTGGGTGGATACTGTCACACCTGCATGATGCACATCTAAACCTGAGCACTGATATGGCTCTGCATATAGCTCGTGAGGTATCTTTCAGACTGTTTTCGTTGACCAATACTTTGAAGATTGAATTATTTTGGGCTTATGGAAGGAGAGCCCTGACACGGTAAAGTTGTTGCCTTGTGGCAATGAGGTCACGTGTTCGCGTTTTGGAAACAGCCTCTTACATAAATGCATTGAAAGGCTATGTACAAAAGATACAAAGTGGTCGAACCCTTCTTCGGACCTTGCACAGGCAGGAGCTACGTGCATTTGGCTGCCCCTCTATAATTTGCCAACGAGCAAAGCATTATTATTTTTTTTTTTGCAAATGATTCAAGTTTCTCCTACATATGTGGTTTTTTGCCGAGACAGTTTCCATGCTTCTCTCAGCATATTAGCGTTCTGGTTTCTTTTCCACCGGTGCTGATAAAACTTGTTACTTTTAATCTGGTGATATTCTAACCTTCACATATCTGATGAAATAGTTCCTCCGGAGGATGGCTCAGCCATATGACAAGACAGGAAGGGGCGGGAAGAAGACACTCTTAACGGAGGAGGATCTACAGAACATGTCGCAGGACGCCATGGAGATGTGAAACTGAGCTAGAATTTTTTATGTGGTAGATAACTTTCTTGAAGCCACTGTTGTACAAAAATTTTGGATCTTCGTGTATGAACAAGCATCAATTCAAACCTCACGGCGCGGGTTATTTACTAACGCTAAATTACTTGGGCTCATGATTTTTTGTTTTTCATTTAAGCATCACTGAGAGAAATTCATAATGATCTTCATCAAAACAGAATAATGCTGGTACACTAGAGTTTCGGCTGGTGCCAAGACGGTTGGTGACAAGACACGGTTGCTGGGATTTCAGCCTGTAACTGTTCTTGAATCCAATATCTAATTCGGAAATTCTGGTTGGGTAAGACTAGGGCCGGGGATCTTGAGCGTCTTGTCAGGCACTCAGGTTAGCTTAACTGTGACCAAAACTCTCTTGACCCTGAAACGGACACGCGGCAGAGCATTCGACGTTGGGAAATTCAAGCACCAAATTGACTAGCAATTTCTGGCATTCGAAACTATACAGGCGAACGGCCCGCCCCAGAGCCCAGAAGCAAGCGAGGACGCGGTGAAAGCTTCATTGAGATGTGGTTACGACCAAGTACCAACGTTAACAATTCCGTAAACCGCGGATAACACTCTCCACCGGTTTACCAAAATTATATAGGAGTATGAACTTGCAAAATTTAAAATTATTTTTTTGATATAATAAATTCAAATTAAAAACCCATCACCATAAATGACCAACAAGACATGTATCCTATGTGGGCTCCTATCTTGTGTGCGGTTGCATTATCTGCGTCAATTAAAAACTGTATTGTTGTTGGTATTATTGATCAAATTTGAATAGTATCAATTGCATATTGGATATAGTGACTTAGGAAATCGATGTAACACAATAGTCATACTGATTGTACATAATTGAATCTCTTCTCGAATGATGAGATATGCATAGCAATTGGTCTAACCACGGATAGACCGAAAGTGGTTATCGCATGCAGAACCATTGCTTGGGAGAGGTGCGCCTTGGACGGATCTTATGGTATTGATGTGAAAGGTTGCCATGTGCAGCTTTGGAGGAGCGTGTACATGTGCATCGGATTTCTCATGATATCGGTTTGAATGAATTGCTGGTCCTCATAGGAATGAGTAAGTACCATTTATCTTAGTGTGCCACATTTAGTAATAAGTGAAAGAAAGATTTAAACTAGTTTATGTGATATCTATCAGAAACTTTTTGGCAACGTACCTTGTTTGTCATAGCTGAGAGTAAGGATTAAATTTAATATCTAAATATCTTATTTGGCTGCTAAAATTTAAATAAAGGATTCAACACTGTATTTTGCAATCCCAAAATAAGTCAGCCTTTTTATGCTTAGAAGTCGAGTGTGGTTAGTATGTTGATGGATAATACTTCATGAGGAGTAGATGCTTAGGGTATTGCTCTGTTTATTTTGTTGCAGGTGATCTCTTCCCCTCCTCGTCCTATTTGGGAAGGAGTGACATCTGAAGGTGGTTTTATCTATTGAGAGCCTTGCTCACCGCATTGAGTTGGTATCGCTGAAAGGTGCATTTTATGGGCTCAATGCACTCTTTCGCTTAGCTTCTAAGACACCCTCTAGTTTTGTAAATAGGTTTGCCACTTCCACAAATTTTAATACGTTGATATGTAAATTTAAATTATAGTTTATAAAATATTTATAATGCTTGAGTTGTACTATTACTCCTCATTTCGTCAAGTAACCTTATATGATCTGAATGTCAACAACCTATCCCTTCGAGGGATAGACTATCAGAAAGAGGATGATTGAACCTGTGAATTTGTCTATGTGTCCAGTTGGGTTCATAAAATCTGGTACCCAAGACCCGGTCTGCTTGAAAGACCTAGTAGCTAAAATCGACCCACAAGAGTGTACCTTGTTTGAGCGAACAGATGGTCCATGAAGAAAGCCGGCAAGCAGCCTGTCGCGACTCCCACGCGGTGGACCCTCCATCTGACCATGAGGTCGAGACGCATCGCTGGACCGTGTAAGGTCATGCACTGCCTTAACATCCAGCCCCTGGGGGTTGGGTACTGCCTTCAGCCAACCAAACGACTGCAACAACTGACAGAAAGAGATATTCTCGACACAACTTGCCTGTCCAGCACCCGACGAGTAGGGATGGTAAAGTGGCGAGAAACCGTTAGCACTGTACCTGGAGGCGAAAAAACAAGTGATGCGGTCGCATGAAATAGGCCACCTTCGACACACAACTTTTTCATCGCAAACATGGTGAGGAGACACAAAAACCTACCATCTACAGAGCTGTCTGTCCAGGCAATTCGAAGATGCTTTAGACTCCCTTGTCAGAAGCTGATCGGATTCGTAGCCTCGTAGGCTTCAAGTCATGTAACTTCGTCCTGTTCTCTACATAAGGCCGCGCTGGGGAGCTCTCAGCATATGGAAAGGAACACAAGCTCACACATAACCACCCTAGAGTTCTTGCTCACGTGAAACCCTAGCACAATTGTAACCAAGCACAAGCAAACTCAGCTCACTGTCCTCTCACTACTACAAATCTTTCCATGCAGTGGTAAAATACACCGACATGTCCCTTTGTTTGTGTTGACGCCGAAATCGGGTCCGGGCCAACACACCGGCTTGCACGTCCGTGTGCGGAAACGTCGGTGCTTCTTCAACGCCGGGTTTGGACAGCACCTAGACAACCCCGCCTCGGGAGGGACCCCATCAGAGGAGGATCGTCTTAGGGTTGATTCGGGCTCTGTCAGGCCAGTCGGATCGCCTTCGGTTATCGCCGGGACGAAGGAAAAATAGCATGAGAGTCGAGTAAGGAGATTAGGCTTTAGAGAAGAATGAAATGTAAAGGCAAATGTTTTGATCGATTGGGATGATTCTCAACTGGCTATGGGCCTTTGTTTTATAGAGGTGAAATGGTCTTAGCTTGTAGGGCAACTAATCTCACTAGTTAGGAAAGAAACTAGAATCAATCTGTTGAAAATTTTCCTAAATCGGCATTACCATAGTCTCCAGTAAATTGTCAGACACTCCGGTGACTGGAGTCTCCGGTAAGATGCCGAAGGATCCGTCATGTAATTTCGAGAACCCGAGAGGGCTCACCGGATACTCTGGCATCATGCCTGATGCTTCGGTGGGCTAAGTGCCTGAACTCGAGAGGGCTCACCGGACACTCCGGCAACATGTCGGATGCTCCGGTGGGCTAAGTGCCCGAATCCAAGAGGGCTCACTGGACACTCTGGCAACGTGCCGGATGCTCCGGTGGGCTAAGTCCTAAACTCGAGAGGGCTCACCGAACTCTCCGGTATTGCGCCGAATCCTCTGGTGGCCATGTGATTTTTGGGTGTCAATATATGCCCCCTGTTTTTTTGTGAAGATTCTACACCATAAAATATTTAAGCACTAAAAAACCTCTAAGGGCGATAGTTCTCTTGACTCATGGGCCATTGTATCAACTTTTGGCAACGATGTTCTTCACATCGGCTGCTTTTCTTACGCTTCTTGCCATACACATGATACTTTTTCAAGTACCGGCCGTTAAAGGCCCTAGGTAATAATTTCCCCAAACGTCCTCCAACATGTATTCATTTCCGGCAATGACTTTTATTACTTTATATGGTCCTTCCCAACTAGGAGACCATTTCTCGAACTTGTTGCTTCTTGAGCCTACGGGTAGAATAGTTTTTCACACCTATTCGCCCGCCTGAAAAGTTTTGATTTTCACCTTCTTATTGTAGGCTCTACCAATTTGCGCTTTATCTTTCTCAATCTCTCTCAAAGCACTCAAACGCTTATCGGTGACTTCATCAATATTGTCTAGCATTAATGCTCTATACTCATCGGTAGATAAGTCATTTTTTAGCTAATCTTAGAGCTGCTAGATTTACCTCAACGGGTAAAACGGCCTCTTGTCCATACACAAGTTCATAGGGTGTTACTTTAGTTGCTCCATGCTTAGATATCCGATGAGCCCACAATGCCTCCAACAATACTTCATACCATCTCTTGGGATGGTATTCTATCTTTTTTAATAAGTTTTATCAATGTTTTATTACTAGACTCGGTCTGACCATTGACCTGAGCATAATATAGAGATGAGTTGAGTATCCTAATTCCGTAGTATTTGATGAACTCCTTAACATGACCGGACGTAAAAGAAGTACTTTGATCGGTAGTCAAAGTTTGAGGTATGCCGAATCTATGAATAATATGCTCGGTAAGGAACTCTATTACCTCTTTGTGCGTCATGTTCTTAAGAGACACCGCTTCGGTCTATTTGGTGAAGTAGTCCGTTGCGACCAACATGAAACGATATAACTTCGAATAGGGATGATGTATTTGTCCTATTAAGTTTAACCCTCATCCTCGAAATAGCCATGGTTTTATAATTGGGTTCATCATGGCTGCGGGTGCCAATTAAATGTTTTCAAATCTTTGGTAATCTTCGCATCCTTTGTAGTAACAGTAGCAATCAAAAATCATGGTTGGCCAATAGAACCCAGCCCTTCTTAACCATCATTTCATTTTTGGAGCCGATTGATACGTACCACAAATGCCCTCATGAACTTTTCTCATATCTTATTTAGCCTCATCATCACCCAAATATTTCAAAAATAAATCATCTCCCGTTCGGTGGTATAAATCACCATTAATCAATGTATATTTCAATCTACATGCCGAACTTTTCTATCCACACTTTAGGTTGGACTACGAATATATAAAATTATGAGTGATCCTAAATCAATCGATTCGGTACTATCACGGTTTGATGTGCTAGTATCTGAATGGTCTAGTTTCAACACCTCATGCATCTGTTTTTTATTGACTGAAAATCTACCTTTACTAACATTGTAACCCGATGTTTATTGAGCCAACTCATTGGCTTCACTATTTTCTAGCTTAGACACATAATGTATGTTGAATTTATTTATTCTTCTAATGATATCTAGGCACTTATCTAATATAACATTCAATAATCCGTCTAACCATTAAAAATTTCCAAAATTTTATTGCACTACTAACAACGAATCACCAAAAGCCTCTACATACTTAAACCCCATGGACTCCAACATCTCTGAACCGAACAACAATGCTTCATATTCGGCTTGGTTATTGGTGCAATCATACTCTAATCGGTTTGAAAATTCAAAGTGTGCATCATGAGGAGATACTAAAACTAAACCAACACCTTGACCCTCTTTACAAACCGATCCATCAAAATATAACTTTCAAGGGGTGAAAGTAGCATAAGCAACATCTATATCATGCTCTAAATCAATTCGATGTTCAATAATAAAATTAGCAATAATTTGGCCTTTCATATATTTCAACGATTCATAAGCCAAATCATATTCAATCAATGCATAAGCCCATTTACCAAGCCTACCACTATAAATCGGCCTATGTAACATATGTTTGATAACATCGGCTTGATAAACAACCACACAAGTAATAGATAGCAAATAATGGCTCAACTTGGTGCAAAACGATACAAAGAAAAACATAATTTTTCGATAAGAGTGTATCTTGTTTCCGCATCCACCAACTGTCGGCTCACATATGTAATCACATACTCCTTTCATTCGGCTTTTTTTTTGTCAAAACAACACCAACCACATCATCTTTCGCTGCTATGTAGAGACGGAAAGGGACTCCTCCCTTAGCCGCCCTAAGCACCGGCGGCGAAGACAAGTATTCTTTGATCTTTTCAAAAGCTTCTTGTTGTTTTGCCCCATAAATAAATTTGGCATCATTCTTTAGCCGAAGAATAGGAGTAAATGCATTAATCTTTGCCGACAAGTTAGATATGAACTGTCTCAAGTAATTCACTTTTCCTAAAAAGCTTTGTAACTCTCTCTTACATGTAGGCGCTTGCACGTTCCTAATTGCTTTTATCTTCTTAGGATCTATCTCTATGCCCTTTCTCATGAATTATGAAGCTTAAAACATCCCAGCCGATACACCAAGAGCACATTTGAGCGGATTTATTTTCAAACCGAAACGACGCATTCGGTCCAAGGCAAGTTACAAATCAGCCAAGTAAGAATCTAAAGCGGCCGATTTGATCACCACATCATCTATGTAAACCTTTATGATAACACCAAGTAAATCATGAAAGATAAAGTTCATGACTCTTTGATATGTGGTACCTGCATTCTTTAACCCAAAAGTCATGACAGCCCATTCAAACAATCCTACAAAATCAAGACATCTAAAATAGTTTTAGATATATCCTCTTCGACCATGAAGATTTGGTTGTACCCCCCATTATCGTCAAGAAAGCTAATAACTCTATGGTTGGAAGCATCATTAATCAACATATCGGCTATGGGCATAGGATACTCATCTTTAGGAGTGGCCCTATTTAAATTTCTGAAATCAATGCAAACTCTAATCTTACCGGTTTTCTTCTTTTCCACCGGCACGATGTTGGATATCCACTCCGCATACCTGCAAGGTCTTATAAATTTCGCATCAAGTAATCGGTTAATTTCCTCTTTAATTTGATTGTGCATATTCGTGTTGAATCTTCTCATCGGTTGCTTAAAGGGTCTAAAACTAGGTTTTAATCGAAGCCGATGCTCAACTAGCTCGCGGCTCAACCCGGGCATTTTATTATAAGACCATGCAAAACAGTTTACATATTGTTTTAGTAAACCGATTAACTTCGTCTTATAATCGGGTTTCAGAATTTTGTTTATATAAGTTGGCCTCGGATTATCATCGCTGCCAAGGTTCACCTCCTCAATAGGATCGATCAATGTGAATTCTTGTCCTAACTTATCCATGTCCTTTATGTTCTTTATAGCTTTGCACATATCGTTCGTGTTGGACCGATAGTGTTCCACTCTCTTTTGCAACCAATCAAGATTAGACTTCATTAAATCACATTATATGGTTGAGCCGATTTTCTATCGGCTTTACATTGACGGGTACAAAACCATCTATAATCGCACTAAGAAAATCATAATCCGTCAAGTCTAAATCAGTCAAGCATTTGACGGTGTTATGCGGCAAAGAAGATGATTCAGCTATAGCAACGCAAGTCGAGGCATCCGCATGAACAACCTCTACATCATCACCGACCCATTGTATCAAAAATTGATGCAATATAGAGGGGACACATCTATTGGCATGAATCCAATGACGCCTTAAAATCAAGTTATAACTATCGCGAACATCGGCAACAAAGAAAGCGGTAGCCACGGTATTGCTCCCAATGGTGAGCTCCATAGAAGCGACCCCTTAGCCTCAATAGGGTCTGCTCTTCCCACACCGTTCAAAGTCATGTTGATCCGGATGAGCTCTTCATCGACCTTACCTAGCTTATTAAACAAAAAATATGACATTAGATTAATAATCGCACTGTCATATACAAGCATGCGAGAAATCGGTGTGCCATTGATACGACCTTTCACATATAGAGGCTTCAAATGATTCTCTGATTCCTCGGGCTTCTCAAATATAGCACTTTTCGGCCCAAAGTCGAATTGTGTCATGACTTCTTCTTCGTTTACCAAAGAGTAATCGGAAAGAGATAAACAAATAGTGTTGATGTCTATACCTTCCTGAGACGGTGTAGGCTCGTAGTCCAAAAGGTCATCGTCATCGAACTCAGATATGTCGACGTCTCCCGTGGGCGAAGGCGCTGTAGAGTCCTTTCCCAATATGGCGTCGGCCAAACCAAGTGGGTTTGGAGTAGCATCCACTTCCTTCGCCACCGGTGGAGTAGGGGCCTCAGGCTCCTTAACCTTCCACTGCTTACCTTGAGGGATCATTGGCTTGATCTCGTTAAAGACCTCGTCCCTCTTCTTCTCCGCCTCCTCCTCTCGCATCTTTCGAAGGCACAGCCTTTGGAACTTTCTCTTTTGAGTGTGGGTCAAGCCAGGCGGACACCACCTCAGTTGTGTGTACTTGGAGTAGTTCTTGCTGCTGCTAGCTTCATGATCATGGGAGGCCTTTTCGACAGGATCATCCAAAGTGAACGGTCTCGTGAAGACTGCCCTAATTTTGACATCAGTTGTGCCGATTTTCACGACACCTCCGGATGCACTCTCTTGATGAGCAGGTTCGTTACCTTTCTTCGGGCGACACTCTTGCTTAGGCGCGGTGGTGGAGCTTTCCACTTGAACCTTGATCGGTCGAGAATTTGTCTGATTCGAGATAAGGTTGGAGAGCCTTGTGAAAACATCTGACCTCGGTCTGTTTCACCTCGGATGAAATAGCGGGTATGGCATCGGTGGAACAGGCATCGGTGGCACGGAGATCTATGGTCCCATGTGTGGATGCCACACCGGAAACGGTGGGCAAGACATAGGATGGAACCACGGTGACGGCACTCTGAGCCCATGTGGAGGAAAAGGAGAAGGAGGCCCGTGCACACTTACAGTTGGCCTCATCTTCTTCATAGGTGGGCTGTCCCCCTAGGTAGTGATCTTGGTTGCTTCATAGACCGATTATTCAAATCGGTCTTTTAATTCTTGTACTTAGCCATGAGCCGGTCGATGACGCTTTTGGGGCCCATCTTCCGGTACGCGGCTTTGCCTTGGTTTACCTTCCACTTGCCCACCTTCGGATTCTTTGGCTTTAGCATCTTTGGTTGTGAAACTTGTCCCTCGGGTCTTGAGCCTAGAATGGTGACATTGAGAGACTCTTGACCATCGGAGGACTTCTCGAGCACCACTTTTCTAGAGGCCTCTTTCTCACTAGGAGAAATAGGCATCTCGTCCCTGATGACCACGTTCTTCTCCTTGGTTGTATCGGCTTGATGAGGCCGAATCAACACCTTGGGGTTGAGCACGAGAGTGTTGATGGGGAACGGGTGCTTGTCGATCTGCATCTCTTTAAGACTCAATCGTCCCTCATTAAGGTCCGATTGGAGCTGTCGATGGAAAATATTGAAATCATTAGTAGTATGAGAATAAGAATTATGCCATTTATAATATGCTCTACGCTTAATCTCATCCGCCGGAGGTAAAGTATACACAATCTTAATGTACCCACTTGTGTAGCTCATCAAATATTTTGTCACACTTAGCTACATCAAAGGTGTATTTTACATTGTCTTTCCAGTTTTTATGAACCGGTTTGAGCGAATCACAAGCGAATGATTTAGCCTTAGAGGGTCAAACAAACTCGACAGCTATAATATCATTGTAATCATCATCGGAGCTATCCGAATTATACTCCACGACGTGCACGGTGTGACGGGTATCATAGTCATGTTTTATTTATTTGCTTCGGCTTTCTTGAGCCGAAGCCCTATGTTGGAGGTGAGTGAGTGTAAAAAATCGTACCCCTCCAACTTTTCTCTAAGATGAGACTACAAACCACTAAAAGCTAGGTCGGCTAAAATTTTTTTAGAAATTGTTTAATTAAAGCATCGGTTTTTAACATCTCTAAACCGCCGAAGATAATCAACGACGGGTTCATCTTTTTCTTGTCGAACCGATGTCAAATGTGACAACTTCAACTCGTTGTCCCCTTGAATAAAAAGGATCACGAAATTTAAAATCTAAAGACTCCCATGTGTGGATGAAGCCCGAGGATAATGAGAAAAATCATGAAAAAGCGGTTCCGGTTAGCGACAAAGAAAATAAACGTGCTTTTAAAGCTTCGCTAAAACCCGCTTCTCCTAATTGCGCCACATATTGGCTAACGTGTTCCTAAGTGGTTTTACTATCTTCGCCACTAAATTTGACGAAGTCGAGCACACGCCATCCACTAGGATAAGGGACAAATCAAAATATGCAGGGTACGGTTTTTGGTAAAACCGGTCTCTTCCCTTGAGGTCTACCCCTAGCGTTTCATGAAATTGTTTGTTCAAGTCCTACTTAATGTGAGCCATACACTCCTCTATGTTGGCAATGGGTGGCCTAGCGGAAGTACTAGGTGGAGGGTGTACGCTCGTTTTCATGGCACTAAATAGTTCATTGGAAACGGAGCCATGGGGGATATCCGTACCACTTGGTGGGATAGGGGGTGTGCTATATGCGACGGTACGGTAAAGAGGAACAAAATCAGTCAATTCATTCAATCGGCTGGTGGCTGGATTGGAAATGCTAGTGATTGGCTCCACGCTAGCGAGAGACACTACCAAAACGGTCGTTTGCACAGGCGACGAAAAACTAGCTTGTCCACTAAACGAGTTCAACGGCATGTCATACGGGGTTGTTCTACACTAGTAGTGGGCGTCGATATACTAATAGTAGGACCTACATGTGAAACATGAGACGATGATGCAATACTAACATTTTGAGACTTAGACATATTATTTTGAATCATGTATTGCATATCACTCGTTAAGATCATATTCATGTCGGTAAAATAATATGATAGGTCTTCAAAAGTAACGAGAGGGTGCGAACATGTCCTTACATTGGTCAGCACCCATGGCCGCGTCGTCGTCGACGGTCGAAAGAACGGGCTCCTTCAATTGAGAGATTGCGCCTTGGCGATACTTCTTAAAAGACGCCAAGTACTCCTGCAGCTCCCGCTCCTCACGTGCCTTGCGTGCCTCCTCGAAGGCCTTTCGACGTTTCGAGAACACCTTACACGCCTCCTCGGGCAACTCCTCAAAGGACGGCATGACGGTGTTCGTCGAGGAGATCTCGGAGTTCATGGTGGAAAATGACGATTCGGTTTGTGCAACCGGAATCACTCGTTCTTCAGCGGAGTTGCCAAAAAGTGTGTTAACGTCGAAATCGGGTCCGAGCCAACACACCGCTCGCACGCTCGTGTGCGAGAACGTCGGCGCTTCTTCAATGTCGGGTTTGGACAACACCTAGACAACCTCGCCTCAGGAGGGACCCCGTCGGAGGAGAATCGTCTTAGAGTTGATCCGGGCTCGATCAGCCCAGTCGGATCGCTTTTGGTCGTCGGAACGAAGAAAGAACAGCAAGATGGTCGAGTAAGGATAATAGAGTTTGGAGAAGAACGAAATGTAAAGGAAAATGTTTTGATCGATTGGGATGATCCTCAACCGGCTATGAGCCTCTGTTTTATAGAGTTGGGATGGTCTTAATCCGCAGGGCAACTAATCCCACGAGTTAAGAAAGAAATTAGAATCAATCTGATGAAAACTTTTCTAAATCGGCATTAACGGAGTCTTCGGTAAGGTGCCGGACACTTCGATGACCGGTGTCTCCGGTAAGATGCCGGAGGATCCATCGTGTAATTCCGAGAATTCGAGAGGGCTCATCGGACACTCCGGCATCGTGCCGGATACTCCAATGTTCTAAGTGACTGAACCCGAGAGGGCTCACCGGACACTTCGGCAATGTGTTGGATGCTTCGGTGGGCTAAGTGGCTGAACCCGAGAGAGCTCACAGGACACTCGAGCAATGTGCCAGATGCTTCGGTGGGCTAAGTGACCGAATCCGAGAGAGACACTCCGGCAACGTGCCGGATGTTCCGATGAACTAAATGTCCGAACTCGAGAGGGCTCACCGAATACTCAAAAAACGGGCCGGATGCTTCGATGGGCTAAGTGGCTGAACTCAAGAGGGCTCTCTGTGATTTTTGGTTGTCAACGGTTTGCTTTGACGTTTAACATTTGATTGGTATTTTCTCGGCGTGTTAGTAGTAGGTATGAAACGGCTCAACTGTCAGATGGTAGAGTGTCACTGACATGTGGGCCGCAAGCCATGGGCCCCACAGGAGGCCTACATGTCCACGGATAGTCTGCCCGCGTCACTCTGACGCTCTGCCGACGATCCGTGCATCTTATTTTTGAGTTTACTATGGACCTGTTTGGATTCCTTTATAAGCGGATTCTCGATGAAATGTTCTGATATATCCCACCCAAACGACCCGGCGGAGAACCAACATGATGGAGAAGTGGAGTCCTGAAGAATCCTGAATTCACACATAATGTTGTTCTTTTTTTGCAAGCGGACTCCAGCGGGCAGAGGAGAAAGTGATGCCTTTTCACTTCAGTGCCCCTAGCCAGGGCTCCATGGTGCCCGCCCCGCGCTCCCATGAGCTCCCGTGGACGCCTTACCACCGCACTGGGGCCGCGGAGAAGAAAGAAGATAAGGAGCGGGAGAGGGAAGAAGAAAAATGAGGTTCAGCAGGCGGAAGAAGATGAGAAATGGGAGAAAAAAAGAAGAAAGGGTATTTAAGTAATTTTACTAGTTAGATATGACAATCTAATTAAAATAATTAGAATTGACAAGCACTCAATGTATCAAAAAAGTCTGCTTATCAGATAAACGAGTTACATAAAACCAAAAATAAACAGGGTCTATAGGTAGATAAGCCCGTGATTATGTGATGAAAATTATCCATTACAAATTTAAAAAGAAAATAACGACCAAAAAATTACATAACATGTTACCAAATCTGCTATAATAAAATTAAGTACTGCTCTCTCTGTTTTTAAATTAATGTCGCCGTTGATTTTTACGATTAATTTTGATCATTCGTCTTATTATTGCTTCAAATAACTCTAATGATAAATCACATTATATCAAAATATATAAAATTTATTAAAAAAATTTGAATAAGACGAATAGTCAAAATTAAATTTAAAAAGTCAAATCAATTAAAGAACGAAAAGAGCAGTGAAACCAAAGCAAGTACTGTAGTAATTAGCTACTAGGATGCATGCCATGCCGTCTTCTCAATAACGAAGCAGAGCGTCAGCTGTGCGCGATGCCGGCGGCCGCCGCGCCGAGCGGAGGAGCAGGGCGACGCACGGTGGCCGTTGGATCTGCGTCGGGGCACAACCACCTCACGTCAGCGAGGCCAAAGCCCCGCACGCTACTCCTCCCCCTGTAATCCGCTTCCCAACGAGGAAGACGCACTAAGCTACAGATCAGTGGACCAGTAAACAGCAAGACTGGGCAGTGGTCAATCGCCAAAAAAAAGAAAAGGACTGGGCCGCGGTGAGCCCCACATGATCTGGGGCGGTGACGCGTGGCGCCGACCCAGTTGGATCCAATGACGTCACGGCGTACGCCAGCAACGGACCGGTCGCCTTGGTCCCATCACTGTGGAGGGCCGAGCCAGGGCCACGCGCTGGCGCCTGCCGCCGCCCGAGATCCCGCGGGCCCCACGCGTCAGTGAAACGAACACAGCGTGCGCTTTGACGGAAACACCCCCTGGAATCGGCGCCAATCCGAGTCTAAGACCCGTGGTGGCTGCTCTCTGCACCCCCCCCCCCCCCGCCCCACAACCCACCTCTCTTTGAATCCGGTCCTGAGGTACGGTTCGAGTGATCTTTGCTTGCAGTTCTTGCCCCGTGATTGTTATCTACTTTTTGGTTCTGCAATTTTCTGGGTGTTTTTTGATCCAATTTTCGGGTTCAGTTTTCCATGGGAATGGGATAAGAATTCCTGTCCCCCGGCCTTAAGGGCGCCGCTTAATCTTATCCCCGTTTCCAGAAATTGAATGCAGGATTCTGCTGGTTTAATCTTTTCCTGAATCGTCTGTGTCATGGAAAGTAATCGCAGGTGCGAATTGCGTCAAGCTCTGAGAAAAATCTGTTCTTTAGTTGCTGGAAGCCAGGAAGCGCGTCAGCTGTGTCAAGAATGCGAGGGCTACGGCGTAGCTCTCGTGGCGAGTCGTCTCGGAATGCGTGCCGGGAGTTGGAGCACTTCACCATCTCCGGTGAGGTTGCCCAGCTCACCAGGGCCAGGTCGCAGCCGTGCCACAGGGCCCGTGGCGACGTCCGCGCCGGCCGAAGGAAGCCCCTTTCGACGTTCGAGCTGCTGTCGGCGAGGGAGTCCGGCCGCGCCGGCGGGGCTGGGTTCTCTTCGGCTGAGCGTGCCTATGTCGGCCGGCAACACATCCCGGTGAAAGGGCCGTGGAGAGTGGACGACATGGACAGCGAGGCCTATGTCTCGCAGTTCTCTGCTGATGGCTCGTTGCTCGTCGCTGGGTTTCGGGTAGGTGATTACTTTGCTGTTTCACTGAATAATCCGACCATTAAATAAGAAGAGTTTCATATATGAAAATTGTCGAGTGGCTTACAATTCTTTGCGCCAAAAATGTGATGATAAGGGAAGCCGCATCAGAATTTATGATACCGAAAAGGGATGGAAGGTTCGCAAGGATATAAGCTGCAGAAGCCTGCGGTGGACAGTTTCAGATATTGCTCTGTCACCTGATCAACGATTCCTTGTATGTATCTTTTAAAAGTTCTCTGTGTGTAGAGTTGCTTGCGACTTTACCAAGCTTGGGCATTTCGTGTTCACAGACTTTACCCTTTTCTTCATCAAGCGCATTGGACCATTTTTCAGGCGTATTCAAGTTTGTCGCCCATTGTTCACATTGTGAATGTACAGAGTTCTACAATGGAATCGCATGCTAATATTACTGTATGCTTTATTCCCTGAATCTTTAGGTTCATGCTCACATTTAAATGCCAGTCATGTGCTTGTTATACATGTTTATTTTCTTCCTCTTCTTTTCTATAGGAAATTCATGAGGGTTTGGATCTTGCTGATGATGATTATGAAATAGACTTTGGCATATTTTCAGTGAAATTTTCAAAAGATGGTAGAGAAATTGTTGTTGGGAACAATGAGAGATCAATATATGTTTATGATCTTGGAGAAAGTAAAGTATCAGCCCGTATCGAGGCTCATCAGGTACAGAATAGTTTTGCTAGCACTCTCTTGTTCACACAATTTTCTATTTCAGATATTGTGAGCTGTTTCATTTAATCATTTATTGCATGATCGTCATCTCGTTCTTTTAGTTTATTATAAAAAGTGTTATTTCTTCTTTTCAATTTTTCAACCATGAATAAAGCTATAGACAGATATTTCATCATAGTACCTCCATCGTAAAACCTAGAAACGTCTGATAGCTCAACATTCCAGGAGCCAGACGGATTATTCTCTATGATATGATACAATATTATGCGAGAACACAATATTGGTGAATATCACAAATGGAATTGTGAAAGCATGCCAAGCTTCCATCAGCCCATCACATCAGCTGCATAATCACTCAGTAGATCCTAGAAATGTCTCATAACTCTGCTTTCCCAGAATCAGTTGGAAATACTCACTATGATGCTCTACCATTCCAATTTGTTTGACGTTTAGGGCAGCTGAATAAATTTAAACATTAAACAAAGTTTAACAGAGGGATAGTACCTTATGGCTTGTGCAGAATGCAGTATTGATGAACACGTTAGAAGGAAATATACTGATCAGGGTGAATTAACAGTATTTTCAAAATATAAAGTGGACTAGAAACTAACGTGTCAAGCTTCTGTCAGTCCATGGCATCTGCAGCTTTATCGTTCAAATAAGGCTTCTTTTGGTCAAATGTTGTTCGGTTTGAAATTGGAAAAGCCAGGTAGTGTAAGGTTTTGTGTTTTTTGGTGATGTAAAAACCAGAACGTGTTTTATTGGTGATGTCCTCATTTCCATTTCCATTGACTCTAAAAGGCTGATGTTAACGCGGTCACCTTCGCTGATGAAAGTGGTAATCTATTGTACTCTGGAAGTGATGACAGTCATTGTAAGGTCAGTATTATTTGGATAATTTTCTTTTGCTATTCGTCTCCTTTGCTTCAGTAGAATACAATAGCATACATTTTACGTTTCATAAATATAACTAGACTTGAATATGCAGTATTTAAGCATGTAGATTCGAAAAGGCAATGATGAAATGCCACCAAGACAGAAAATTTAGTAAAGGGCCTGTTGGATAAGCTCTTCATATTTTTCTTCAGTTTATCCAAACCTAGCTTGCCTGACAATATCTTTTAATTGAACTGTCAGGTGTGGGACAGGCGTTGCCGTGGAGAAAAGCCAGCAGGGGTTTTGACAGGTCATTTGGATGGAGTCACATTTATTGATAGCCGCGGCGATGGACGTTATTTCATTTCCAATTGCAAGGATCAGACAATCAAACTTTGGGACATCAGGAAAATGTCCTCCACCACACGAGCGTATGGGTTCCATTTTGTATCCATTCACTATTTTATAGCTTTGACTTTAAGTTCTATGTTTTTCATGTGTGATTCCTGTTTTCACAGTCGCCCGCTGAAAAAAATGGACTGGGACTATAGGTGGATGTCATTCCCATCGGAAGCCCATCATTTTAGGCATCCAGATGATCAGTCTCTGGCCACGTACAGAGGTCATTCAGTTCTGCGAACACTCATCCGTTGCTACTTCTCCCCTGCGCACAGGTCAGGCAGGAATGGCAATTATTTCATTCACCCTTGTGTTGCATTTTTTTTTTAAGTGATGTAGCTACGTTACATTTGTCACTATAGACTCAATCTGGAGGGTCCACTTTATAATCCCACTAAATTATATGAACTATAGACTCAATCTGGAGGGTCCACTTTATAATCCCACTAAATTATTCATATAACTAGTCTCGGTTCAATATCTTTTCGCTTTCTTTTTTTTTTTTTTTTTTGCAGCACTGGCCAGAGGTATATATACACAGGATCCAGTGACAAATCTGTCTATGTTTATGATGTGGTATGTATAGCTTCTCTGATTGGCGAAATTCAGAATGTTGCACTCTCTGAAAGCCATAACTGCAGTTTCTCATAAACATCAATAGCAGCACGCTACATCTAAACAGCTACACCTTTGTTCTTCTAGCTCAAAGATTGTTTTTGATTGCTTGCTTGCCCGATCCTTGCGATCATGCAGATAACCGGGAAGACTGTCAAGAAACTGTCATGGCATGGATCCATCATCAGAGATTGTACCTGGCATCCATACTATCCAACACTCATCAGCTCCTCCTGGGACGGCTATCTGGCTCGGTGGGAGGCCTCAGGTGACGACGACGACCCTTTGGTGCTCGCCGCAGAAGAGAAGAAGCAAAGTCCTTATCTTATAGCATACGGCGACTCCTTCCTGTTGTAGAGAAGCTTCGTCTTGGTAACCTGACTTGGTGTTGCTGTTGCCTGTAAAGGACGTGACACAAATGGTGCTTGGATGATAGTTTTCGAACAGCCAGTCAAGTCACAGTTTGTACAGCCTTGGCTGCTTGTTTGCAGCATAAGAATTCGTGTGTGACAAGGTTAAAATTTGTGCCGGGGAAAATGAAATGATAGTTGGTTTATACTGGTTAAAGTATATTTAAAAAGAATAGCTTCGCATGCTTCTGCTTCGAGGCCACTATTGTAAATATGCAATTCATGTTGCTATACATTCAGAGTTTTCATCTTATTTTCTTGAAGATCCGGAAAGATCCACGCATCATTGATAGTCAAAAGGAACAAAAAAAATTACATAAGATCCCGACACCGATGGAAACAACTTTTCTCACGTAATATAGGAACTTTCAATGTTCAAACGTATAAAATTATAAGCAATGTTTGCTTAACAGGTTTAAACGACCACTTAAACCCGTTTAGTTGGTAAGCAAAGGGTTTCCATTTAGGCCATTTAATCCGTTTATTCACTTGATTAAACTGGTTTAAACTAAAAAAACACTGAACGGTGGATCACTGTTTTAGGAATACATTGATTATAACTCATGTTTTAAAAGATAAAACAAAATGTAATAAAATATATAATATTTAAACCTCCTTTGCATTGAAATTTTTTTTTCTATTTCCTACGTTTTCCCCGTGAAATTGAATCGATTCCTATAACATTTTTGTACAATTAATAAAAAAATTCTACGTTCTTAAGGAACCCTTAGCATTATTTTAATAAGATGTATACTCAAAAGATTTAACAGTGACAACAATTCAAAAACATTACATGAGCATTTGCTGTACGGTTTTTAGAATGTTAAAGCGTTTGTATGCGCCATTAGCCAATCAAAACTATGAAGCTACCACGAAAATGTACGTCAAAAAAGAGAGGGAAATAAATTGAATTCAATAGCAATGAGTCAAAATTATGATACTAGTTTGGTAACATCTCCGGAGAAATGCTTGTCAGGCTACCCCAGCGCTGGGCGGCCCTAATAAACAGTGTAACAAGTAAAAACAAATGTGAAAGCTCTAGAGCAAGCACTCGATCTAAAAGGGTACTTTGGGTAGAGGCTATCAGCATCATTTGACGGAGCGAAATCCTCTGCTGGAATGCCCAGGCAGTAGTAGTAGTAGTAGCAGTTGACAGGTGGGTCTCATTTGGCAGCTGCAAGTGCAACTTCTTGTAGGCCTCTTCAATGGTTCACCAGTGCCCCTTTCTCGTCATAACATGAGGCCTCCAAGGTTTTAATAGAATTGTACCATCCGTCATGCTTGGCCATTCTACCGACGTTTGCTGCTCATAAATAGGATGTGAGGACAGAGTACATTCCACAATTTATGTAGCTCACAGCATATATAAAATAGTACCATTGTATTTGATGCTGTCCAAAGCAAACTGATAGGGAATTTTTCTCAATTTTATGAAATGAGTAAAGTATCATACTTCCTTGAAGATGCAGCACTACCTCAAACAGCAATACCCAAAACAAAAATATTTACCCCCATGAAGTTTCTTGAAATGAAAGGTGTGTAAATAATCAGATTCTTTGAGTGCAATGGTTAACCTGATTGTGTTCCTTCAGACAATGGAATAGCTATGTAGTATAAGACTAGTCAACAACATATTACTGTTTAAAATCTGAGGCAGATAGCAAACTCATCAGCATCCACACGCAAGGCGTACATGACATCAGTGCCAGATCCATGCTAGGGCAACTTGGGTAAATCTCTAGTTCTATGCTAATAAGTCCATGCAATTCAGTGAAGATGTTTGATAATTTTAGAACACAAATGACATACATGATAATTTGCCCATACAAGAAGGTTCATGTAGCTCTAATGCTACATGACTCAAGCCATTACATCACAAAATTAGATCCGTACTGATAAGGAAAGTGCAATGCATTGATAATTGATTGTTCAGTCAAAATATAAAGTTACAGTAAGGCATATTAGCAAATTTCTCAGCCAATGATTAAGTTCAAGCCGTTCAACATTCCAAACTTCTCTTAACTTCATTAAGGATAAAAAACGAGACAAACCTTATTTTCTTGCTTGGTGCAAGTATTCCACGTTTCTCAATGCTCTTATAGCGATCCCTTGCTAGATTACAGCACCCCTACGTGAATATTATACTTAGTTCCTGAAGAACAGTAGAGAGCCACAATACCAAACCTTCAGAAGTAATAAGTTTTACCTTTAGCTGTCTAAGAGAGCCACTAATCTCTTCAGTCAATAGAACTTGAACAGGAGCTGGTTCAAATCTGTTAGATTTTGAATTCGTGATTATAGTTCATAAAACCAAAAAAAAAGTATAGCAAGCGTTCAGGTAGATATTTATATATAAAAAATTACATACCAAAACCAAAATATACCATGTAATCAACTCAAAACTTTAAGGGCCCCTATGGCACAACTTCTCTGAAAGTGATGCTCCAGCGAGAAGTGATTATGTGGCTAAAAGTGTTTCTCTGACAAGAAGTGATTGTGGCTGAAAGTGATTCACTTTGATTCTCTAGGATAAACATTAGAATAGAGAATGGCTTCACAGAATCAGGAGAAGCTACTTTTTCAGCTCCAAGCTCCTTAGTTCATTTCAGAGAATCATTTCACAGAATCAGCCAAGATGAAAAACAGCGTTTGGTACAGATTCTTAGATCTTGACTGAGAATTTTATCAAGGGGAGATTCATACAATCAAGGGGAGATTCATACAGGATAATTTTATGCTTGTGCAACAGATGGCAAGGTTCTTACATAAGCAAAAGCTTCCTCGATTTCTATTGAACTTGGATATATCTGAAGTGTTTGATTAAGTGGCCTAGCCTTTCCTTCTTTAGGTTTTGAAGTATCTCGGCTTTGGGCAGACATGGAGATATGTTATAAGTGGGTTATTGGGCACTACATCAGCTTGTGTTCTTCTAAATGGAATTCCTGGTGGGGTCGTCTTTCACCGATGAGGACTTAGGCTGGGAGATCCTCTTTCACACATGTTATTCATTTTAGTGATGGATGTCCTTTGTTACTTGGTGTTCCTGGCAGAGAGGGACAGCCTGCTTCGGCCTCTATCCTCTAGAGCTCTTAGGTTGTTGTTTGAAAACTAAAAGACGCGAATGTAACCTTATGTTTGTGATGTGTGGGTGTGTGTTGTATGGGATCTTTCCCTTTTTCCTTCTATTAATATAATAATATGCAGCTCTCCTGCGTATTCGAGAAAAAGATTCTAACTGAGGCCTTGTTTGGCACAGCTGGAACTTGTTAAAAAAGCAACTGTTGTTTAGTTCATTCTGAGGAGCTGTTGAACTAATAAGCTGTGAAATAAGTTTGCTGTTTGGTATAGTTTTTGCTTATTTCTGTGAATAAGCTAAAAATAAGTTGTGCAAAACAGAGCCTGAGAATCAATTATGTGGAGCTCTGGCACAGGGGGCCTAAATAGTATAGCCATTTTCATAAAATTCATGAAAAGAAATATGTAAGAATCACTGAAAGTTAATATAGTCGAAAGAATTAGTTAGCAAGTTTTAGAAATGTACTTGTGTCTGCCCAGACGAGGAGGGCCTGATTTTAGCCTTTCTTCTTTGGTTACATTTCTCCTTATGCGCCTCTTCTCCTTCTCCTCGTCCTCTTTAGCTATCTCAGCGATTATATTTGGCAAGCTGCAAAAAAAATTACAATAGCATAAGATATGGCAAAAAAGATATAAGTTCGATGATCTCTGAAAATGGATATTTACCTCTCAATTTCCTTTGAAAGGTTTTCTTTTTTCTTTGCCTCTTCTTCTGCTCTCAACCTCTCCTTACGACGAGCTCTTTTATTCATTTCCGCTCTTGTAACTCTTTTTGTTTTGTTATTTCTGAAAAGCGGAAAATCATACGCTAATAAAAATAATAAAACAGTTAACAGTAATTCCAATGCAGTTCATTACTCCATTGGAAACATCTTTACAATGCTCGCAGACCTAAAACAAAGGTCACTCATTTTCAAAATGCTGCGAGCTTCAATTCACCTCTAAGATTAACTGTTAAATTACAGAAATGCATGTAGGATAACATCACTGAAAATTCTAAAACAAGTTACTTTGTAGAACATGCAACAAAAGAGCCAACAGGTAACAAATAACCATCATTTATATAACAAGATGTGTTTGGGTCAAAAAAAAAAACATGCTGCGACCATGACAGACTACATTTACCGAAAAAAGTTGGTAAAGCATAATGTAACTCATGTTGGTCACCAATAAAAACTCCAGTTTTATTTTGTTGACATTGATTAGTGGAAATTTACACTAACCAATGTCAACAAATAAAACTGCAGGGAAAATACTCCATTGTGTCAGAGGAAGTGGTATCTGGACAAGCCATCAAAATGGAAAACTTTTGGTTACTAACAATTTCATATAGTTACAAAAATAAAATTGGACACAGTTTATGAAAACAACTTCCATTGTATTATAATTTAATTAGCCTTTTGTAAATATATCACAATAGAAACCAGTGTTCCAAGTTAATTATATAAACTGTCAGCTCAAAAGAAATGTTTATTTGTGATCCAAAGAGATATTTCGTAAGACAGTAGAGGCTAACCTTTGCACAGACAAAAAATCAGCATCCTGATCTCCCTCACCTTCTTCAACATCTTCATCACCATCATCAGCATCAAGAAAGAATTTCTGCACAACAAGTGAAAGAAGCTAATGATCAAACGCTACCAGGTGAAACATGGTAATTATCAAATACATTGAAGGAAGTGTTAAATATCATATGTCCTAAATGAAAGAGTAACTAATTTAATTTAAAGATGAAGTTGGGACAAGAATCCTGGAAGGATAACAAATAAATGAAAAGTTTAAAAATCTGATAAACTTATGTCCTGGTTTATTCATAAATGAATGTGCACCTTTCTCATAAATAATTGTAAATATTCATACAAATAAGCCTTTTTTCAAGGAATCCACAAACCCATTCCAAATGCAGATGCAGAAAGAAGAAAAGATAGTCCGTGTTATAAGCTTAGGGCAATCCAGAACCCAGAGTCACAAGAAGATGCAGTAGAAGCCTTGAGTCATAAAACTTACATCTTCTTCTGTAATAGCTTCACCAGGAACTATGAGTGGCACAGGATTGGGCCACAATTCTTTTGTGTAGATTTTACGCATTTCATCTGCAACCGCTTGAGCAAGAGAGTCCTACAGTAGCAACACAAACTACATGAGTAGAATAACCTTTCATTCTTATAGTAAAAAGAAACGACAGTGTCCTCTATTGTCATCACAAGGAAGGGCAGTGCAAGATGTGATATGATATCATTAGTGTAGATTTGAGGCCTTGCCTCACTAACATATGACCAATCAGCCAAAATGTCACTGAGACATTAAGTGCCATTGAATTGAGCATCCTATGATAAATTATTCCAGAAAGATAATATTCCCAATAGTCTATGAATCAGAAAGTACTAAGAAATAGATGAAGTTGCACAGATCTGGAATGTTGAAGTACATGGTATAGCACAAACCTGGTGTGCCTCGAATGGAGGATTAAATGAACATCCTGGGGGCTCAACTTCAATGGCAGGGATCACTGATGTCGTTGTGGTAGACCTCTGCCATATACATAGAAATAAAAAGATCTTTCAGTACACCAAAACTCATAATTTGGAAACACCAAAACAGTGCATATTTGCTTGCATATAATATCAGAATTTGTAAATAAACATTCTGCAGAAGTGCAGATACAAACAGTAGAGTAGCAGGTTGTGGAGCATTGCATTACCTTTTTAACTTTGATGATATCTCCTTTATCATCTCCACCCCATATGTCAAGATTATTTTCAGCAGAATCATTGTCCTGCACCAAAATTCAAAAATACGAAGCGGTAATTATTTGTTTACAAATCGAAATACTTCCAGTGACACCAAAAATGTCTTTCAAGCACAATCATAGCCCCATATGTAAATACAAGTACAAATGAACTCCTTTGAGAAGACAAAAACACAGAATTTAACAAACATTATTCTGTTTGCTTATAACACCAGCATTTGGTAAAAACTTATTCTGCAGATAGAAACAGAAGAATAGAAGGCCGTGGAGCCTTGCAGCACCTTTTCAAGATTCTTTTCAGCAAAATCATCATCCTGTAGCCACCAAAAAAAAAACACCAGTTAGCAAGTTGGGCCTCAACATAAACTGATTTACACTCATTTCAGGGAGTCACCATGGGGACAATTTTTTCTTCATGCGTCTCTTGCAATTCCTTCTTTGCCTTCTTATTCTTTTTCTTTACCTTCTTTTTATCCTTCTTGATCACCAGAGAAGACGAGACTGGTGTATCATCAGCCTGTATCGAGAATACCACCAGTTAGCAAGTTCAGCCTCAAACTGGAACTAAGTTAAACTTGTTCAAGTGGGTACAAATTTTACTTTATGTGTCTTCTGCAATACCTTCTTTTTTTCCTTCTTCTTCTTGCTCATCACAGAAGATGGAACTGGTTGTACAAATGGATTCCGCTTCAACACACTCTCATGGTACAGAACCTTCTCTCTCTTCTTCTCAATCTTCCTTTTGACAGGAATATCTACATTTGGTAATCAAAAGATCAGCACTTATGATAAGAGGAGAATGCATTACCAGGAAACCACTAAGGTAACAAAGGTACAAACTAGAAACAGTGATCAACATTAACTTGTGATGCACGTGATAGTGTAACAGAAGCAATGATCAGCACTACTTCCAATGCACATGATAAGGTAAATATGCTTTCAGGCCCAATTGAGGTCCATGCTTGCTAAATTATGACTAAATCAACCAGAAAACTGGGATAAATTCATTGGATAGCCCACTCTAGCAAGCACTTCTTTTGTGCTGTACATCCAGGAAAAATTTCATCCTCCATCAGAAACTAACACATAATTCTGAACCTCTAACCGTTACCTTCCACCTATGGAGTCTGATCACTAGAGTTGGCCCATCTAGGTTGTGCACAATCGGTATTCAAAATTCAATCGCACCAAGAACAATTTTGGCGAAATTGATGAACTACCGCTCATTTTGAGTTGTTTGCAAATATATAAAACCGGAATACATGGTTCAAAAAAATTAAACGCTTTGTTCGCACATCTTCTAGGCTGTAAACATGGGTTCAATTTTTATCATGTATATATGCAATACAGAATGAAGACAAAAGCATAAAAGTTTGGGCATTTTACGAGATCGATGGATGGGTCAGAACTAATGAATGTAATGAAAAGTAAATGGCGGAGGGGGGTTGACCATTAGGAGTAGTCGCGCCCGCAGTAGAAGTGGATGCTAAGGCCGCAGGCTTATCAACAAAGAACAGGGAGCCGGAGGGGAGTGACGGGATGGCGTCAGCGCCGGCGTGGGCGTCCCGCGTCTGCTGCTCGAAGAACTCTTCGATGTCGTCGGTTTTGATGTTGGCGCGCCACGCCTTCTTCCCCTTCCGCGAGCCCTTCGATGCCTTCCCCATCGCCGCCGCTCTCGCTCGCTCGCGGAGGTGGGAAGCGGCGAGGTGGAGGGGAGCGAGGGGGTATAGTGAGGAGACGGCGAGGGAGAGGGGCTGCGGGGAGCGAGAAAGAAGTGATTTTGCCTGGTGGGTTAGGGTTTGTGTGGTCGGTCACTGGCAAGTGGGCCTCTAAGTCGGGCCCACTCGCAGCGATGGTCGTCGTGAATGCAAGTTCTGTAATTTCAGCCCGCTGAGGGGCAGATGAAACAAGAAATTTTGCATTTTATAGCCTCAGCCCCCGCCCCCACCTCCACCTCCACCCCCGTAGCGCGAATCATTTTACAAATTTTATCGGCCCTAAATACATCTTGATTCGATCCTAATTTAATTCGGATCTCACTATTTTTAGTTTATTTTTTTCGGTCCATTTTCACCCTTACCCCTATGTGAAATTGATTTTAAGCGCCTTTGTTTTTTTTTGTGTTTTCAACTTCACCAAAATTAAAGTGTACAGCAAATAAATGTTGTTTTTACTACTAGCATCGATGCCCGTGCTAAACCACGGAGAGAGAAAAACGATTTCACCTACATTCGATACAGAAAGATAAATTTTTTGATAAAAAAATATAATGTCACATAAGATCGATACGAAACAGGTATGATAACAGAGATAATTCAAAATTTTATGTGATGATATATAGATTTTTTTACGGTACCTTTCTTGTCGAATGCCGGTGCAACCCTACGGGCAGGACAATGTGATATAATCCTCTCCGATATGGATAACACAACTTAGCAATATATGTTATGCTACGGACAAGACAACTTGATGTAATAACTACTATGCTACAGGTAAAACAATATGAAATTTTGAATCTTAACCGATATTTAGCCTAAATCATTCGCAACATGCAATGTTTTTGCGCACATATCACCGTTTATGAAAAGATAGTATAGTCAGAATCCTATTATCATCAAAACTGAACTAACTTAAAAAAAAACTGATCAGAATCCCATTATCATCAAACTGTCTTAATGCCCATGCTAATACTATGGTTTAAGAAAAAAATATTAACTCAATAAAAAATATTTGAAACTAAAATCTTGTAGCTAAAAAATTGCACAAAAGTTAGGTTTGTATACATGAAAATATCAGCTGATTTAACAAAAGTTAGATTTGTATATATACTGCTCTGATCTAGATATCTCTAAGAAGTGAAAACATCTCTAAGAATGCGAAATCGGTATGATGTGGAAGCTATGAATTAGACAGCTAATATATTGATGTGAAAGAAAAAAAATATTAAACCAAGAAAGTTGAAATCTGAATGATGTAAAACTTACATCTCAACAATATATTCAACACTTACACTTATAGGTATGCTGCAGAATGGACTATTTTGCAAGTCTTTTTAATCAAAGCTTCAAATT
>BCLG01001024.1:96961-133376 GCA_001602295.1 Zoysia matrella | reverse complement strand
GCCACTCACTGGCGTTGCCGGAAGCAGCATCCGGCATCCCCTTGGCAACGGTGGTGCCGGCGCCAACCCGTGACGGCAGTCAAGTTCTCGAGGACTTTCTAGACAGGAGCCGGTCGCCGTCGGCCCAAACCCGGCACACCCGTCACGCCGATCCGCCTATCACCAGGCTCGTGGAAACGTTCGCACACGGAACCGGACGTGACGATCATAACTTGCGAGGCGGAGGCTCTCACGTGTTCGGCCAACAGCCCCACCGCGCGCCATGAGCAGATTTTTTACCCGGGCACGCATATACGGGGGCGCGTCAGCGCCGTTTGATCCCCAACACGAACGGCCGGCGCGGAGTTCCGTGTTTTTTGCAGGGGGCGTCCCATGGTGGCAGTGAAGCAGCGGGTCTCCTCCGCACATCCGTGCCAAGTAAAAATTTTTTTACGACGCCGCGCGCCGGCGTCCTCCACTGGACGGCCGATATCACGGGCCACGCACGGCCCTTCGACGCCCACAACGACGTCGCCGTCACAGTACTGTATTTTTTCCACCACTAGCGCTTTTCCTTCCCCCCGGAGCATCGGGCATGGCGGCCACGCAACACCAGCAATATTCCCAGCTGTCTCTCTCGCTCTCGCCCCAAATATATCCGCTGCCGGCCTCGCCTATCCTATCAGGCGGCGCGCAGGAAAGTCCGCTTATCACGCACAGCCACCCACAGCTGTTCCGTCGAATCCTCGCGGCGTTTTTCTATCGCCGTTGGCAAACCGATTGGCGAGCCGTGACGCCTGCAGCTGTCTGCCGGACTGTGAATTCGTGAGAAACCATGTTTGCGCGCACGGCGCAGAGGTTCTCCCGGTCTCTCGCGTTCACTCCGCCTCGCTTCCAGTTCCGGCTAAGTGGTGCGCACCGACGAGCTGCCAGCTTGTCGTCACACATGTACAAGTCCAGCGGTTCTCCTTTTCCTTCTCCGGTGCATGTGTCCACCGTTATCGCCATGTATTTGCTGCTTCGTCATCCAAGCTAACCACTGTCCTAGCAGTCGGTACTGTGGTAAGCTAGGAGTAGCACAGCACCGACCTTGTTCGCATCAGTGTCATCGTTGACATCTCGGCCCGCCGTTGTGGACTCGTAATTCAAACCACACAAATTTCATACAGTAGCACATAACATTCAGCTCCTTTTAGAACAAGGATTTTTTATTTTTTTTATAAAATTAAACATACTCATGTGAAATTCTTGTGTGATTTTTATAAAATTCTTAGGTTCCAAAGTGGCTTTGCTGCAACTACAATTCCACAAAGTTATCAGAGATATTTTTCTAGAGGCCGTAAACTTGTAGAAACAAGAACCAGATTCAGATATTCTCGTAGTATCACATCACCTGCAAAAATACAGATGAGGAAATGGACGCGGACCCGGCACGACCGCAGGAATAGATACCCACATCGCTGAGTTTGCAGGAAATCAAGGTTAAGATTACATTTGTAAGCTTTAAGAACAGTCCAACCATTCTCGCGAACCTAACCTGGCCTAAAACTGGCATACAGCGAATCGTATACCCTGTCAGCCGCAAGAGACGAGGATTAAACTACGAATATATGGGCAACGACCTATCACGAATAATCCGGTCCGTGCATCCACCTGTCTGGAACAAACAGTTTTCTTACATAAAAAAATTACAAATTGGCTGACAGGTGGACCGAAGTCAAACCATCCAAGCCCACAGGATAGCCACCGTAGACTCCGCTCACCTGGCCGCCCCCACGCGCGCTCTCCGCGTCGTCCGTGTCCTCCTGCCTGTGCGGTGCTACTTAACCTGACCTAACCTCTCCACCAAGCCACGATTCTTTTCATTCCCCGTTCCCGATTCCAAGCACCACCAGCTCATTCACACCATCCGCGTTGTTGAGGAGGAAGAAGAATCTGGGGAGACGTGCGCGTGGAGAGGAACAAGATTGAATTTTTGTTTGTTTGGTGCTGGTGAGGAGAGGAAGGGATGTTGAGGGCGGTGGCGAGGTGCTGCGACCACTGGCCGCTGGGGACGGCGGCGGCGGACGGGATGCTGTGGCAGACGGAGCTGCGGCCGCACGCGGCGGGGGAGTTCTCGATGGCCGCGGCGCAGGCCAACGTCGTCATGGAGGACCAGGCGCAGGTGCTGGTCTACCCGGCCGCCACGCTCGTCGGCGTCTACGACGGACACGGCGGGCCCGACGCCTCTTGCTTCCTGCGGTCCCGCCTCTTCCCCCACGTCCAACGTACGTTCCTATTCGACCGCGGCTCGCCTCGATCCTTCTCTCTCGCGCGCGCTCGCGGTGCTGATTCTGCGGTTCGTTCTTGTGGCAGGCTTCGCGAAGGAGCAGGGCGGCATGAGCACGGAGGTGATCCGGAGGGCGTTCGGCGCCGCGGAGGAGGAGTTCCACCAGCAGGTCAGGCAGGCGTGGCCGAAGCGGCCGAAGATGGCGGCCGTCGGCTCCTGCTGCCTGCTCGGGGCCCTCTCCGGGGACACGCTGTACGTCGCCAACCTCGGCGACTCCCGCGCCGTGCTAGGCCGACGGGTGGTCAGGGGCGGGGTGGCCGTCGCCGAGCGGCTGTCCAGCGAGCACAACGCGGCGTCCGAGGAGGTGCGAAGGGAGCTCGCCGCGCTCAACCCCGACGACGCGCAGATCGTGTTGCACGCCAGAGGGTCGTGGAGGGTGAAGGGGATAATTCAGGTGAGAGCGAACCGTTCACTTTGATTAATTTGATTGATGCATCACCATGAGGAATTTAGGGACGAAGATTGCTGCTTGTATCTGCGATGCAACTTCTGGGTTGCTTGTTGCTGTGGTTGCGTTAGAATTTTGATTTAGCTTGTTTGCAGGTTTTGGTAAGGCATACAAGCACCATGAGTCTGCAGTAATGATATAGTATTACAGTTACTTGAGTTAGAGCTAAATAAAAAATCATGTTGAGCGCTAAACTTCCGCTTCAGGCTGCCTCTTTTGATCTGTTACGAAATTTAGATTGCAAATCATAGAGGCATTCTGTCACCTGCTCTGCTAGCTTTGCGGTTACTAGATTTCATTCACTATGAAGTTGGAAGAAATCGAAGCGAACACAATGGAAAACCTTTTACTACGTTTTAGGACTTGTTAATCTTGTCATCCGCTTTTAGGACTTAATTAATTCATCAGTAACATTACCATTTCAATCTTTTAATTACAACTTTGCATAGTACTCCTTTCGGTTTTAAATTATTGACACCGTTGACTTTTAACATCAACTTTGACCATTCGTCTTATTTAAAAATTTTGTTCATGTGTAAAATTATCAGTCATGCTTTAAATACCACTAATGATAAAGTAAATAATAACAAATTTTTTTATATTTGAATAAATTTTTTGAATAAGACAAATAGTCAAAGTTGATGTTAGAAGTCAACGGTGTCAATAATTTAAAACCGGAGGGAGTAACTTTGGGGCTGCAAACTTTTGCATATACTAAGCTAGTATATCTTTCCCAATGTACTCCACATTACCTTGCATAAGTATTGAAATTGGACATATTGTTTGATCGTCAGGTTATGTATTTATTTTTGAAAATATATCGTCTAACATTTGTTATGCTTTTTATTATATTTCACAGCCTGATGATAAACATGTACTAATCTGTTGATTGTACTGCCAGGTGTCAAGATCCATTGGTGATTTTTACTTGAAGGAACAGGAGTATAGCATGAGCCCATTGTTTCGGGAAATTGGTCCTCCTATCTCATTGAAGAGGCCAGCTCTCAGCGCTGAACCATCAATTCAAGTTCGCAAGCTGAAGCCTAATGATCTCTTCCTGATATTTGCTTCTGATGGTCTTTGGGAGCACCTCAGTGATGATGCTGCAGTCCAAATTGTCTTCAAGAACCCAAGAACTGTAAGTTAATCATTTCGATCATTCCACGTAGAGGCATTTCTCCATGTTTGAAAATTCGTTGTGCACTTTAACCTTCCAACTAATGAACTTTACACAAACTTGTGCAGGGAATAGCCAACAGATTGGTTAAAGCTGCCTTGAAGGAAGCCACAAGGAAGAGGGAGGTCAGCTACCGTGATCTGAAGATGATAGATCGGGGAGTGAGACGGCATTTCCATGATGACATAAGTGTTGTTGTGGTATACCTCGACCGCCACCGTGGACGCCGCAACACCAAGGTCATCGACTCGAGCAGCAACTTCACCAGCGCTCCGATCGACATATTCTCCTCTAATTCGCACCAGTCCGCAGAGCTCTTCCTACCTTATAAGAATTCTGGGTAGCGAACGGATGGCTTGAAATTTTGGTCTTCTCTGGTTGGTGAACTGTAGAGTTGAAGATGACATATCGGAGCAGGCAAACCACAGTGTCATTGCCATCGGAGGAGCTCGAGATGTACATAGGTAGTGCGGGTGCAGAGAGATCATTTGGTGGTCTTGTGGGTTATGTAGCATAATTGATTAACTGCAGCGTTTCTTGTTTGTCTGGTCGAATTATTATTTAACCAGCAGTAAGCTAGTCCACCAGGGCGGGTTCATAGTGGAGACCTGAATATATTCTTTTGCTTACGGTGTGTCCCAGATATATACTCAGAGTTAAGAATCTAAGATGCATTATTCTCATCTAACATCACCTTTTTATCGGCAAAGTTTCTTTGTGTCTCATCGGCAGCACCTGGAGTAGGTGAAATTCCTGCTTAACGAAATTCGAACGTGCTCATGTCCATTGCCTGCACTAGAGTAAGCCTTCGATCGGGTTGACGGAATTATTCGCTCTAATAAAAACCGTCTTCTCCATGAAAACACGGATTCCGTGTATATCTCTCTGTTTCGAAGTAGAGGCAGAGCCCCATTGCACAGGACCATCCCACCTAAACCCCGAGCTCTGTTCCCCTCGCCGTTATCCCGACCAAACCCCGCGAACCCAGCCCAAATGGCGGCCGTCCCCATGCTCACCGCCGCATCGCTTTCCTTCTCGCTCCCGGTCCCGCGCCTCGGCGCCATCCCTCCGAGCGCATCCTTCGCGCCGCCACGCCGCGCGCTTTCAGCCGTCGTGCGCGCCAGGGCCGCTTCGTCCAAATCCCCCGCCGCGCCGGCGGCTGCCCCGAAGAAGAAGAGGGCGACCGGCATCACCCTGCCTAAGCCCGTGTCACCGGCGCTGCAGGCAATCGTGGGCGCCCCTGAGATGTCGCGCACCGAGGCACTCAAGCGCCTCTGGGCCTACATCAAGCAGCACAACCTCCAGGTTCAGATTCGAGACCCTTTATTTACTTGCCCTGTATTTATTTTTGTGGTTTAGATGCGTGGATACATTTAGTAGCATCGAGCAGGAATCTGTAACTGTGTGGCTATTTGACTTCAAAAGGCCCTGAATTTTAATCCATATGATTTGGCATTCGTCCTATAACCAGAGCAGCGTTTAGTGACTTTAGTCCATGCTTACCATTTGATGGTTTGTGAATGAAGCAAATGACGAGTTGTATGCCCCCATTATGTCGATCACATAATTTTCTTTTCAATTAGGTGATTAATGATGTTGGAGTGAATATATCCAATGCATTTTGTGGCGATGTGGTTCAACATATTGCATTTTCCTTTCAATTTGGGGATGAAGGATCATGGATGTCATAGTGGAATGCATTTGTGTCCTTATGTGTTTACATATAGCATTATAAGGTTTAGTTGGGTAACCTAAGATGATGGACGCCTCCCTTGGACCATTTGTAAAATGAAGCCTTGTAGCCATCAAGGGCATCTTCATCTTTAGGGTTTTTTCAGTTCAGCTTATTCTGCAATCTGTAAACCTTAAGGATTCATAGACTCTTGCTGCCTTGCGATGTTGTCACAAAAGGGAGGCCAACTAGAGAGGCAAGTCGGCTCTCAATCTTTTGCATATATATTTTTTTTAATGGATATTAGTTTGGGGAGGTAGTGGCCTTTTGCTATTCTTGCATTTTTAACTTGAAGGTTGCTCGCTTCATAGTTCTATGTTTCGATTGTTATGTTGTTTGGTGGCTTAAAGCAAAATGATTTGGCACATATGGCCAAAATTCTAATCCAACTCACTGCAAGCATCTGTTTGGGCTATGGATAGTCTAGGATTGTGAGGCCCAAAAAGCCCAACTCCCATGGCTTGTTGGTTGTGTTTATGCCAAAAGGATAGTCCCACATTGCTAGTTCAAAAAGGGATAGCTCCAAGTAGATTAGCAGTGTGCTGAGTCACGTGAGGCGTGCATTCCTCATAGATCATTATTGTTTAATTGATTTATCCTTTATTCATGCATTACAACTCACTTTTGTTTTTATAGTATCATCTTGTGATCCTTGGAAGACCTCTCTCTCTCTCTCATAGTTCACATTTTACTGGTTAGCTTCCTTAAAATCATTCCTTGCTTTTCAGGATCCTGCAGACAAGAAGGTTATCGTTTGTGATGACAAGCTGAAGACCCTGTTTGCTGGTCGGGAGCGTGTTGGATTCCTTGAGATCGCCAAGCTTCTCAATCCTCACTTTGTCAAGTGAGAAGACTCTTCCATGGAGTTGAGTTAGCCTAGATGGTTCCTAGTGTTCTAGAATGCGTTGGTTGGTTTTTGTTGGCCAGAGTAAACTCGACTTTGTAGGAGACTAGCTTGTCGCAGACAATGCCCGTGCACGGTGTACTCTAGTGGTAGTTATCTGAATCCCTGGATGTTATTCAGGGCCAGCTCTCACCTCATGATTCTCAGAATTAAAAGAGTTGTAGATTCTGTGAAGTGATTTTGATTTTTTCTGTTCTAATTTTAAGAATTTATTTTAGAGAATTAAAATGAATCACTTTTAGTCACAGAAGAATTAGAAGTGACAAGTGACAGAAGTAAATCTGTAGAATTAAGAACTGGGAGCTGTATCAAAAGCACTCTTAACAACCTTAGAGCAGTTCAAATCAGCTCTTATGATGTGCTCAAAATTTCTCTTGCACTACTCCTGTCTACTGCCCGACGGCGCCGGTGGCGCCGACGATGACAACGGATGGCCCGTCCTCGCGCAGCGCCATGCGGACCGTGGCGGGCGCCAACCGGTGCCGCGCGTGGCCCACCGAAGGTGCGAGTTTTTTGCTGGCGTCACGTTTTTGCTGCGGCTCCGCTGGGCCACGGAGCTCTCCGCGACAATCCAAAACCATGTTGATCTTGTTCTAATAAATCTCCTGCTGCTCTACGAGTTGATTCTCCTGCGTCTCGCTGCTGTTTCTCAGCGTTCAGCCGGTTTCTGCCCGGCAATGCGCCGTGATCGCCGGCGCCGACGCAATAGATCACTGCGCCGGATTTGCCGGCTTCCTTTTCATGGGCCTGATTTCGCAGATCAGTCCGTCTGTTCGTTCGTGGGGCTAATTGGCCCACAGGTCTTTCGACCCACACAGTAAAACGCCTCATCATTTCGACATCCCAACCCGTTTCCACCCAGCCATTTCCAGTGACAGTCTTAGAGCATCCACAACGTAGTCCCCAACAGAACCGTGAGGAGAGAGATGTTTGTTGGTTCGATTTATACGTTGCAGCATACGAACCATGCAGAAAGATTCTTTGGCTCGCATCTTCAACTTGAGTCGACTCGGTTCGAACCGATCAAATAAAATATTCTATTTCCACACCTGGCCACGCAACACTAGAGGAGAGAGGATTAAAAAGCAGCTTTTTTTTTTTCCTTTTTATATTCAGGTTTGGCTCTTTCAAAACGAACTCAACATTGCAGCAGGCGAACCATCTTGGACATGCGAATCTTACAATCCAGATCAGCAAGAAAAATCGAATACATTTAACTTTTGTGGACACTCAAAGCTAAAAAAACAGTTTTCAGTGAGCTTTTTAGCTTTTAGTTTATTTCTATAAAATCTAGCCTTTCAACATTTTAAAACCTATGTTTTTAAGACTATTTGTTTCACTTCTCAATTTTTAGTTTTTTAACTGAAAAAGTCAGCTGAGAAGCTGGAAAAAAAGACTGAGTATTTGAGTCCCTATGCATGCGTTGCCACGCCTCCTTGCGTCAGTTCAGTACTGAACCTTACTGAATCCAAACATCATGCTCTGTTTTAAGCGTGTGTGCCATCTTGCTGCGCCCAGTCCAATTTGGAGTTTAACGCATATTTTGACAGGACGTCCGTCCAGCAAGACGAACCTCCGTGCCCTCCGATGCCTCACGCCAACGGTCCTCCGTGCGCCACGTACTTTTGCAGGGGGTTTTATTGTGGGGTCCAGGGATCAGCGGGAGGTTGGGCGCATCCGGTCGTACCAACGCTGTCTCTTTTTTTTTTAATACCAGTTTGGAGCCGCTGGTTCTGGGCTCGTTCCAACTTCCGGCTGGAGTTAGAAATGGAACTCTCAAACAACTGCTAGCTGCCCATACAAAGTTAAGAACTCAACACGCTCACACGCGTATTTATTCGAGAAAATACGTACACACTGTTCCCATTGAGTCCACAACGATGTTCGACGTTCTATCTCAGAGCTCCTGAAGAACATCACGCAGGGCCGCACGAGGCTTGCACATGGCCTCTAACGGGACAGCCCTGGGGATGGTGAGCCCGCCACCCTCGGTCATGTCCACCTTGGCGCCATCAACGGTGTCCCAGTCGAAGCACTGGATCAGCGTCCCGAGCACCAGCCCCACGGTCCGCAGCGCGAGCGTCTCGCCGGGGCACTTGCGCCGCCCCATCCCGAACGGCATCAGCAGCTTGCCCTCGGCCCTGCCGTCCTCGAACCGCTCCGGCCTGAACTCGAGGGGCTCGTCCCAGACCGCAGGCTCCCTGTGGATGGCGTACACGTTGACGAGCAGCATCGTGCCGCGCGGCACGTCGTAGCCGCCGACCTTGCAGTCCGCGGACGACTCGTGCGGCAGCAGCAACGGCGCCCCGGGGTAGAGTCGGAGGGTTTCGGTGATGACGCAGTGGAGATAGACTAGGCGCGGCACGTCGTCCATGGTGATCAGGCGGGATGTCCCGACCAGCGCGTCGATCTCGGCTTGCGCCTTCCTGAGTGCCTCCGGGTGGTTCAGCAGGAGCGACATGGCCCATTCCGTCGTGGTAGATGTGGTCTCTGTTCCGGCGCCAAATAAATTCTTCATCACGAAAAAGAAAAAATATCAGCCGCCAATACAATAATTATCAATCAGTTCCTAGAATACTCCCTCCGTTCTAAATGTTACCGTCTGCTAATTTAAAATCACCGGCAACAATAATTTCATAATGGAGTTATCGAAGAGGATAGTGGCGTAGGTGAATGGTGACAACTGATATGCATACTCGTATATTCATATTCTAATGGGACGGGACCAAGGATAAAATATACTCCTACAGACACCGACACGTGATGTTGAACGAAAGTACAAAGAGGGCTCGAATCAATGAAGTATTTCTGAATCCAAAAGGCTAATGATGCAGTAAAATTACTAGTACTGGATTGCTAACTAAGAACCACTCACCGTACAGAGCGCCGTGATCATGGTATCCGTGTAGAGTTCTGGTTCCGTTTTTTGCAAACTGAGCAGTACGGCGATCATGCTCCTCTTCTCGCTCTCGTCGTCGTCGTCCAGCCTCTGCCGCTCCGCATCGACGAGGCGCTGCAGGAACTTGTTCCTTCTGCTAACCGCTGCCTTGAGCTTGTTCATCGCTCCGAACACGTCGAACCACCGCAGCACCGGCAGGTAATCCCACCGGTTGGCCGCGCTGAAGTGCGGCACAATCGCGTCAAGGATCTGCTTGTACTCGTTAGCCTCCGGTGACATGTCAGTGTCGTTTGCCTCGGTGCGAGACGTCTTGGTCTGCGCGATGGTCTCCATGAGGACACTGAGGGAGACCTCGAAAAGCCTCCGCTTCAGCTGCACGCGCGCCGCACCGCCAGGCGCGGCCGCCGCCGCTCGGCTCATCCTCCGCACCATTGCTCGCACCTCGGCGGCGATGGCGCCCGACATGAGGTTGACCCGGTGCACGGAGAGGAGCTGCACAGCGGCGACGCGGCGGAGGTTGCGCCAGTACGGGCCGTAGCTGCATGTGGAGAGCATGGCGCCGTCATAGGCGATGATCCGCAGCGAAGGGAAGTTCGGGCGGTTGGCGAATGCCAAGTCATGCTCCGTGAAGCACTCCTTGGCGCACTCCGGCGACGACACGACCACGGCGGGACGGGACCCCATGCGCAAGGAGAAGATCGGGCCGTGGCGTGCGGCGAGGCCTATAAGCTTCAGGTGCAACGGAGGCTTGACGAGGTGGAGGTGGCCGAGGAACGGGATGGCCGGCGGGCTTGGCGGCAGCTTCCGCCCCTTGCCACTTCCATCGCCCTTCTTGCCCCTACTGACGCGGCCCACTAGGTAGTGGAGCAAGAAGAGGAAGACGAAGGAGAGGATTGCAATGGAGTATGCCGTATCCATCACGGGAGAACTGATGTATCGCGAGCTGCCTTGGCTACATAGAGTAAGTATATACTTCACGTTGGAAAAACTAGATCGAGCGGCCGTTCGATTATGTTAAGGCGCATGTTGTCCGCACTCGGCCAGCAGAAAGAACAAAGTTTCAAATGTTGACATGGAACCACCGCAGCACAATTTGATGGCTAAGTTTATCGTACTCTATAGATTTGCATACGCCATGCTTGACATTTGCGTCTTCCACGATTCCATGGGTCTAAGTTGCAAGTGGGGCAGGGACCGTTTCACCCACCAGCCGAATAGTTAGCCGCAAATTAAATATGGAAGCTTTGCGAGAATCAGCAAACCATATTATTTAACATAGAAAAAATATGCGGTCATTATGGTAATCTAATAACTTATTCACTCAACACAATTTATCACTCTATTATTACATATACAATTAATTCAATTAATACAAAATATTAATAGTAACTTTGAAATCATGAATTTTTTTACTTGTTTCAGTGAGTTTAAAGTTAGATTTTAGAATTAAAACCTCACGTTCACACTATAAAATTTCAACGAATTTGACTAAAATTTGTTGGAGAGTATTTTAAATAATAGTAAACAACTCCATGCAAATTAGTATAAGTAGAACAAACATAATAAACCCGCTTGCTCGACGAGTTTTGAGAGCGGATCATTATTAAGTCACGAAAAATATTGTTAATCCGCAAACGACACTAATATAAATTTTACGGGACGAGTATGCGAGTTCACAATAATACCCGAACCACTTGCAACTTGATCCATAGGTCGCCCTCAGCAACTTGATCCATAGGTCGCCCTCAGCATCGCAACAAGATCGCAGAGGCCAATTCCTACAGACAAATCTGCACCGTGAGCACCAGGTTTTCTTTGGAAGCATGAAACTTGATCGAGACATATGGTTCTTTTGCAAGTATGCAGCTGACTACAGTATACTCCCTCCGTTCCTAAATTATCATCACACCGGAAGCTTATCCTGTTTTGTATTCCTCGGTGATTTTCTCAACTCAACAATGAATTCCTACCAACGCAATACTGAAGGGGAAAAAATACCGGACATCATTTGGATGCAAAAACATTTAAGTTACATTTTATCACAAAACTACAAGATTTAGCCTTGTCCTATGAACCTGACAGATGAGCCTAACTGCAGTGTAATAAGTGCTCTCAATGTTAAATTTGTAGTTTTATGATAAACTATAACTTAAATGTGTAGTTTTTTAAAATTAGATATTAAATCTGTAGTTTTTTTATAATATTTTCAAAATACCGGTAATTCTCTGAAATTTACTTCATATTGTTATATCTTGAAGCAAATTCTACTATTCTCTATAATTTAAGATGATGTGACAACGACGATATAGTCGAACGCTTATTCAAGGCAACATACTTTTACCAACCACTGTGCGTTATTGTACTCATGTATCTTTTCCCAAGGAAGACCTTGAGAAGGAGAAAAAACAAATTGAGGCGCCGAACAAATTTTTGGACATGAACACGTACGCTGCTCTAGCGCATGAAAATATGGCAAAGTACGAGTCTTAAAAATTATTGAACTCCAGTTTGTAACAATAAAGTTCTTAGAGTTAGCCAATATATACTCTCTTTGTTTTTAAATAGATTTGTTAAGACACTGATTTTATTGAAAAATAAAATTTATTTTCCTAACAATAATTTATAATAAAGACAATATATTTTTAGTATACTTGATTAACACTAATAACAATAAGCTTGTGTTTCTTATGCGTTGATACTTGATAGTAATAAAAATAATTAAAAAATCTTAATACAAACCAACAACAATCCTCTATACTCCACATGCTTACATCTTGGATCAGAGATGATATTGGTTTCAGTAGTCACGGGCTCTGGACTTGCTTTTCTTCTCCCAGTGTCTGATTGATACTCCTACTCCTATATTGTAGTTAGCCGCATACTTGCAGAAGAACCAGCTGTGTCTCGATCGAGTTTCTTGCTTCCAAAGAAAATCTGGTGCTAGCCGTGCAGGTTTTTCTTGTAGGAATTTGTCCTCTGCGATCTTGGTGCGACGCTGAGGGCGACCACTTGGAGTTGGAAGAGCAGCATGTACTCCAATGAGCTACACAGACTATCCTGCGCCAACGTCAGGGATGGCGTATTTCAAAATTGTCGAGTACTCCGACAAACGTAGCCAAGTTGTACGGCTGTGGTTCCAGGTCAACATTTGAAGCTTTTTTCTTTTCTTCAGGATAACATGCTCCTTAACACAATCGAACTGTCTCTCTAGTTTTTCCAATCTCTATATATGTAGCCATGAAAGGTGGCACCAAACACAAACACCAGCTTGCGATACATCAGTTCTCCCATGATGGATACAACAGTCGTTGCAATCCTCTCCTTTGTCTTCCTCTTCTTGCTCCACTACCTCGTGGGCCGCGTCAGTAGTGGTAAGAAGGGCGATGGAAGAGGCAAGGGGCGGAAGCTGCCGCCTAGCCCGCCGGCCATCCCGGTCCTCGGCCACCTCCACCTCGTCAAGGCTCCGTTCCACCAGAAGCTGACCCGCGTCGCCGCGCGCCACGGCCCGGTCTTCTCCTTGCGCATGGGGTCCCGTCCCGCCATGGTCGTGTCGTCGCCGGAGTGCGCCAAGGAGTGCTTCACGGAGCACGACCTGACCTTCGCCAACCGTCCCAACTTCCCTTCGTTTCGGCTCGTCGCCTTCGACGGTGCCATGCTCTCCACGTCTAGCTACGGCCCGTACTGGCGCAACCTCCGGCGCGTCGCCACTGTGCAGCTTCTCTCCGTGCACCGAGTCAGCCTCATGTCGGGCACCATCGCCGCCGAGGTGCGTGCCTTGGTGCGGAGGATGAGCCGAGCGGCGGCCGCCGCGCCTGGTGGTGCCGCGCGTGTCCAGCTGAAGCGGATGCTTTTCGAGGTCTCCCTCAGCGTCCTCATGGAGACCATCGCGCAGACCAAGATGTCTCGTACCGAGGCGAACGCTGATAGTACTGACATGTCACCGGAGGCTAACGAGTTCAAGCAGATCGTTGACGCGATTGTGCCGAACCTCAGCGCGGCCAACCTGTGGGACTACCTGCCGGTGCTGCGGTGGTTCGACGTGTTCGGCGCGAGGAACAAGCTCAAGGCTGCAGTTAGCAGAAGGGACAAGTTCCTGCAGCGCCTCATCGACGCGGAGAGGCGGAGGCTGGAAGACGACAACGAAAGCGAGAAGAGGAGCATGATCGCCGTGCTGCTCAGTTTGCAAAAAACAGAACCAGAAGTCTACACGGATACCATGATCACGGCGCTCTGTGCGGTGAGTGGTTCTTAGCGATCCAGTAGTTATTTTACTGCATCATTAGCCTTTTGATATCAGAATTAAATTATTGATTCGAGCCAGGCCTCGTTGCACTTTTGTTCCATATCATTAGCCTTTTGATTTCAGAATTAAATTATATCAGCAGATGATCCGTCACTGACATTTTTTTTCTTTTTCGTGATGAAGAATTTATTTGGCGCGGGAACGGAGACCACTTCTACCACGACGGAATGGGCCATGTCACTCCTGCTCAACCACCCGGAGGCACTGAGGAAGGCGCGAGCCGAGATCGACGCGTTGGTTGGGACATCCCGCCTGATCACCATGGACGACGTGCCGCGCCTCGTGTACCTCCACTGCGTCGTCACCGAAACGCTCCGACTCTACCCCGGGGCGCCGTTGCTGCTGCCGCATGTGTCGTCCGCGGACTGCAAGGTCGGCGGCTACGACGTGCCTCGCGGCACGATGCTGCTCGTCAACGTGTACGCCATCCACAGGGACCCTGCGGTCTGGGACGAGCCCCTCGAGTTCAGGCCAGAGCGGTTCGAGGACGGCAGGGCCGAGGGCAAGCTGCTGATGCCGTTCGGGATGGGGCGACGCAAGTGCCCTGGTGAGACGCTCGCGCTGCGGATAGTGGGGCTGGTGCTCGGGACGCTGATCCAGTGCTTCGACTGGGACACCGTTGATGGCACCAAGGTGGATATGACCGAGGGTGGCGGGCTCACCATCCCTAGGGCTGTCCCATTGGAGGCCATGTGCAAGCCTCGTGCGGCCATGCGTGATGTTCTTCGGGAGCTTTGAGATAGAACGTCGGACATCGTGAGGTCTCAATGGGTAAGCAATGACGGCTCATCGATCAGTACTAGTACCTTGTAGGGCCTGGGCATGGTTGATAGTGTGTATTTTCGCGAATAAATAAGCGTCTGAATGTGTTGAGTTCTTATATGTTGAATAAATAAGCGGTGGCAAGCTTTGTGTCTAAAGAGATTGCACGCGCGCTGAAAACAGGGCATGGTGTTTGGATTCAGTAAAGGTTCAGTACTCAACTGACGCACCGAGGCGTGGCAGCGCATGCATAGGGACTCAATCTCGTGGAGCGACGTCGCCGACGTGGCGTGCGCCTCCTCGCCGCCAGCACCTTCGGCCGCTGCCGCCGCAGCCGCCGACTCAGCCGCGGAGCGTGGTCCATCCACCAACACCCGCCCTTCATCGCTGGAACTCGCCATCGACGCCGGAAATCGGTTTGCACTGGATCAACCATCGAGGAGACAAGCGCTTCGCGGAAGCTTCTCGCGATTGCTTGGCGTTGGTGCTTGTGGGGAGTTTGCCCTGCACTTTTCACGGCTTCGCGTCGTGGCGGGAGGGGAACGTGAAAGAAGAGTGAACGCGAGCGACCTAATATCCTGTTGCGTATTCCTTGGTGATTTCCTCAACTCAACCGCGAGTTTGTACCAGGGCAATACCTCGAGGGGACCAAAAAAAAAAAAAACAGCGCATCCTTTGGCAAATCACATATTGTTTTATCTTGAAGCGAATTCCACTATGTATAATTTACACAAGATAATGTGAGTGCGACGGTATTGTCGAATGCTTATTCAGTGCAACACAATCTTTATGAACCACAGTGCATCACTGTACTCATGTCCATCAACGCGAAGAAGCCGTTCTATCAGACCTCTTGCAGAACACCACGCATGGCCGCACGGGGCTTGCACAAGGCCTCCAACGGGGCGGCCCTGGAGACGACTACCCCGCCCTTCTCAGTCATGTCAACCTTACCGCCGTCGACGGTGTCCCAGTCGAAGCACTGAATCAGAGCGCCGATCACGAGGCCGATCGTCCTCAGCGCGAGCGCCTCGCCGGGGCACTTGCGGCGCCCCATGCCGAACGGCATCAGAAAGAAGCCGTCCCTCGTCTTTCCCACCCTCGAACCGCTCCGGCCTGAACTCGAGGGGTCCCTGTGGATGGCTTACACGTTCACGAGGAGCATCGTTCCGTGGGGCATGTCGTAGTCGCCGACCTTCCAGTCCGCCGCCGACTCGTGGAGCAGCAGCGTGCTGGGGTAGAGCCGGAGTGTCTCGCTGATGATGTAGTGGAGGTAGGTGAGAGTGAGAGAGGCAGGTCGTCTGCCGTGAGGAGGCGGAAGGTGCCGACGGCCGCGTCGATCTCGGCTTGCGCCTTCCGGAGTGCCTCCGGGTGATTGAGCAGCAGTGACATGGCCCATTCTGTCGTGGTCGATGTTGTCTGTACCAGCACCAAATAAGTTCTTCAAAAAAAAAAGAAGACAACAACCATGAGTGATCAGTCAAAAAATGGTGACATTAAACATAGAGTAGATGTTAACGCGTGTGACAAGAAAGGTCAGTGTCGTATGCTCTCATCTAAGGAAAGATTATCTAACCAGGCATCGAGAAGGTACCAAATCAATAAGATAATTTTAGCGTTATTGCAGGTATGAATCGGCTAACGGCACTCACCGCACAGAGAGCTGTTATCATGGCATCCGTGTAGATTTCGGGTTCTGTCTTCTGCAAACTAAGCAGCACGGCGATCATGCTCTTCTTCTCGCTAGCCTTGCCGTCGTCCAGGTCCAGCCTCCGCCGCTCTGCGTCGATGAGCGGGCGCAGGAACGCGTCCCTTCTTCTAATCACAGCCCTGATCTTGTTCCTTACGCCGAACACGTCGAACAGCGTCAGACGTCTTGGTTCGCGCGATGGTCTTCATGAGGACGCTGAGGGAAAGCTCGAACAGCCTCCGCTTTAGCTGGACGCGCGCCGTGCCGCCGGCGGCGGCGCGGCTCATCCGCCGAACCATGGCGCGCACCTCGGCGTAGATGGTGCCGGTCATGCAGTGGACGCGGTGCGCGGAGAGGAGGTGCACGGCGACGACGCGGCGGAGGTTGCGCCATCGCGGGCCGTAGCTGGACGTGGAGAGCATGGCGCCGTCGGGTGCCACGAGCTCCAGGGAAGGGAACTGCGGGCGGTTTGCGAAGGCCACGTCATTCTCCGTGAAACACTCCTTGGCGCGCTCCGGCGAGGACACGACCACGGCGCGGCGGGACCCCAGGCGCAGGGAGAAGACCGGGCCGTGGTGCGCGGCGAGGCGCGTCAGCGCGTGGTGGAACGGAGCCTTGACGAGGTGGAGGTGGCCGAGGAACGGAACGACCAGCGGGCTGGGCGCAGCTTCTGCGGGCTCTTGCCATTCCCGGCTCCATTCCTGCCACCGCCGACGCGGCCCACAAGGTAGTGGAGCAAGAAAAGGAAGACGAACGAGAGGATTGCGATGAAGGGCCTTTTGTTTGTTTTTGTTCGAGGAGGAGCTTTTAAACTTATAGAAAAGTTGGTTAATGGTTAGTTTAAAAATTGACGGATAAAATAGTGATTATTAACTTTTACAATATATATTTTAGTCATTTTTTAAAAGCTAGCTTTTCAACGTTTTAAAAACTAACTTTTCAAAATTTTGTTTGTTTTTAGCTTTTTAAATTTCAGCTTTTTAGTTAGAGCCAGTCTAAAAAGTGAAAACATGCTTTATCCATGGCTCGGAGAACTGACGACGTGTCTGATCGATCGCGAGCTGGTGTATGTGGCGCCACCCTGCATGACCACTTATATATACAAGTAACGCGCATGTTAATCCAGAAATAAGAAAATATTAAAAGCGTTGACATGAACGCACAAAGTCGTCTGCAATCTGTGATGTTTGTGGAGGACGGTTCGAGAAGCTCACGCTTCAGAAAATTTCCGAGAGCACGGCCTGCCTACGTCTACCTGGTAGTCTGCCCTCAGCTTCTTCCTGAGCTCGTGGAGGGCCAACTGTCCGCAAGAGTGGCTTCAGACTTTCCTGGGGAACAAGAAGGGTCAATCTTCTGAGCATTCGGGTGTTTCTGCGGCAATCAGCACCTGAGTGTTCAGCAAGGGAAAAAGTTAGGGTCAAAGTGAGATACTACGATGTAATCATTCTATTTTCTAAGATGAGCTGGCCCTCGTTCTGATAGAGTGGATGTTTGATACTAGGATGGATGGAGTGATACAGTCGAAGCCGCTCTAGTTTCTGTTTGTTAGGAGGGATGAGTACATCCTCATGCCGCTGTCCTGCTCATCGGCGCCAACCGCCGTTTGCGCCGTGCCACTCTGCTTCGTCTTTGCGATGATTCAGGCAGGGTCTAATAAGATGATACAAATAGGTTAAAAGAATTATCACATCGCATATTAATCCCTTTGAATTGCAGGAACATTTTCTTCCATTTTTAGGCAAAATTTTTCTGATTTTTACGTTTTTTTTCTGTGAAATTGAATAGATTTTTATAAATTTTTTTTGTAAAAACACTGCATTCCAAAGGAGGCCTTACTAGAAAAAAAACGAGTACTGTGAAGTGCGACTTTTCTGTAATTCCTATGCTTCAAAGAAGAGCTAAATGGGAGAAGAGCTAATACCAATGGCTATTAGTTGTGGTAAATGTTGTGATGAAATATAAAACGGGCTTAAGAAACATTAATTTAGCGGAACTCGTTTTCATCACCGGCAGCTCGCTTTAGCAAGTCCAACTGCTGTGATGGGCTTGCTGCAGTTGTCCACTGTACGAGCTAAGAGCCCAACAAGATATACCAGGACGAGATCATCACGATTTGGGCTTTTGGCCAGAAAGAAAAAATTCCGTGGTAACCGAAGTGCATCTGGCGAGGGGTGACTGCTAAGCAAAGCAGAGTAAAAAACCGAACTCAATGGTGTCCTGTATATGAGCGTAATACAACTTTCCCCTGTCTCTTTTGAGTCTCTAGCGTCATGCCTAGCCTTCTTGAAGCCACTGGCGACTCTTGTCCTGCCCAAGCCGCTTTGCACAAAAGCTGTGGAACAGGTCGTGGTACTGCGTACTATTTCTATGGTCGAGCTCGTGCTGAACGCTGCACTCAATGAGCGAGCAAGTTTCATTACGGTCTAGGAGTACTCTGCATATCCAGATTTCAAGGATGGCCAAATCGATTACCACGATCAAGCGAAACAAAGCCAAAGCATGAATATGATACTGTATCCTCCGTGCATGCAAACAAAAGATACCAAAGCCGCTGTCACCAGCGCCGCTCCCAAGCAAGCATCATCGGCAGCGGTGATATTCAATGACTGTCTTGGGACGCGACGGAGCATGGACATTCGTGTCCAAGTATACATAGCCATCATCGCGTCGTGTCTACTAAGTTCCGAGCAAGAACACACGTGAATTCTGCCTTCTGCTACGGCTAACACGGTCTGTGGACTATGGATCCCAGTCCTCCTTTCCACCCAAAGCGGCAGCAGCCAGCCCCCCTCCCAAAAGTTTTCTGAAAAAGGTGCTGGAGTACCTGAACTGATTAAAGCCTAGTAACTGAAGTCTGGACGCTGCATAATCTGTAAAGCAACTGTGTCGCAGTCAGCTAATCGAGTCGCCCGTTGTGACCACCACCAGGCAGCATTTTAGCAGCGCCCTTGTTCAACCGGGAGGCCGTCACGTTCGTCACCCCCGACGGAACGGCCACGGACCAGAGGTCGGCGCCGTTGCTGTGGCCATCGCCGGCAAAATGATCCATGCACGAGATCGGCACCAGCCACAGCCCCCGGCTCCTCAGGTCGCTCCGCCGTTGCGGCGGCTCCACCACCGTCCCGGCCGCGCCCTCCTGCACCTGCAAATTGCAGTGTTAAAGAACATGATTACGGGAGAGGCACTGTACACTAGTAGTAAGTTGTAGTGTTTGGTATTACTTATTACCGTGGCGTGCGCTGAACCCGGCAGGTGATTCATGTACGGTGAACTCAGGACCTGCCACGAAAACCCACCATGCCAGTACGTAAATCTCCGAACAGTGTTCGAGCCACAGCCTTCACAGTTGATGCTGTCGCAGAGGGTACACGACATGCTGTACACAGTATACTACATATACGTGGACATAGAAGGCTCCCTGTAGTAGTATCGCTCAAGGGACACGTACCTGAACCTGGTCGTGCAGGAAGCGTATGTAGCCCAGTGCCTCGTGCAGAACAGTAGCCGTATCAGACTGGGAAAGCAGGCAAGGTGCATCAGTCCATGCAGTTCATATCCATCCGTCAGTCAAAGGTCAAAATAGACATCCTTAATCGGTTGGGATAATTAGCTGGTGCTCATACTTGCACGCAAACGAAAGAAATGAACAGCTGCGCCTCTGAGATGGTGACCGTCTCAGTGTGAGGCCCTTCCATCACTTTATTAAAAGCGTGGCTAAGATGCGGGTAGGGAATCCTGATAAACTGCATGTGTTGCATTGAGCAGCCTGTTTGGCTTTGACGGTGCGATCATACAAGGAGGAACGAGACAGTGCCTGGCTACGGCGCGCAGTGAATCGAGTTGTTACGCTTGCACCAGAAAGGAAACGCCGAAAGGCAAGTACAGCGAGCGAGAAAAGACCGTATCGCCAAAAGCCTGAAGCTCTTTGCCCTGACTTTCTTACCTTGCCGAATGGAGAAACCAGCTGCTGCAGAGCGATGATCCTCTCCCCAAGCCTCTCCCTCACCTAAACACAAAATTTTGACCGGGTGAGGCGCACTGATTATCAAGCAACAACTTAGAGTGCCCGAATCGCCCAAAGTTGATTAGTACTGGCATTAGAGGTAGTATCAGTTGGGAAAGAAGCGCTAACCCTGGGCTTCTTGTTCGCAGCAGCAGCCGCCGCCGCAGCCTTCCTCTGACCACCGCATCTTGCACCCTTTTTCTGCACATATATCAAAAAATCATAAATTAATCGTGCTTAGCAATATGCAGAACTTGCCGTGACAAGCATTCATGAACCAAGCAAAACAAACAAAAAGATTCACCATCCAAAATCATTGGTTGACAATACAAAACAATGCAAGTTCGGCGCCAAAAAAAAAAAAAAAAGAAAACATTGCAAGAACGTGAAGAGTGTCAGAACTGCACAGTAATAACAATAGCCTCCAAGACAAAGTAATCACACCCTTTGAATCCTTATGTACAAGAATCAACCCGACCATGCCGGAAGCGAAGCTACTACCTACTGTAATACACAAATTTTGCAGTGGCAACCACCCACGAATTGTCCAAAAAACAGCACAGAAAACACCTCACATAATCATTTTAAAATGAATGAAAGCATCAAACTTGCAGTAAAATCAATTGTAATCCAAGAATATAACCGAAACCAATTAACACACCTTGAAGGCCTGTGGTTTCTTGCTCGAGATGGCCGAGATGGAGGTCACCGTTGGCGAGGATGACATGGAGGAGATGGAAGAGGAGCACTCGGTGGTTGGGCTGGACTTCTGTGGAACAACCACCGGAATCGCATGATCACCAGCGTTGTACTGGAGGCCAAAGGGGCCATTGCCATCGTAGTTGTACTGTTCTTGGCCAGTGAAGTTCAGCATGTGGTGGTGAGGAGCCATGCCCATGTAGGAGACGCAGGTAGGATACGACGCGGTGGCAGGAGTGCTACCGGTGGTCACGGCGGAGACGACACTGGAAGAGGAGATAGGTGATAGGCCCCGGAAGAAGTCCTCGTCTCCGAGACCAACCATGTCCAAGTAGCCTCGCCCTCCTGCCTCCGTGATGATCTCCTCTTCCTTCACCATCATCGCTTGCTAGCAGTAGTGATCTTGGATGCAAAAAAAGGCACCGGAGATTATTACCAGGAAGAGGAAGCCTGTATTTCGGTTGAAGTTTTGCCCCAGCTTAGCCTTCTGCCGCTACTCTGTTCTGTCTGTGCGTCTAGGACTGATCTCGGCCTGTGTTCAGATTCATATATGGAGTAGGAGTACTACACTGGAACACTTCTGATGGGGTTTAAAGACAGCTGCAAAGGATGAGACGGGGAAGGTTAGGAGAGAAAAGGGAACCGTGCCGTCGTTGCTTGCTCGTTTTCTATGTATAGGCAACAATGTACTGGCCACTGTGTGCAGCAAGGAGCGATGATGTCTACTGGTGGATGTGGATGTAGGTCCAGGATATTAGTGACACATAAAGTAAATATATTCCTCATAAATAAACCGAGAGAACATTGGATGTGTTTCTTTTCCTTCTTCTGACGACAAAGTGAGTGAAATTATGTGAAAGAAATCAAAAGTGGGCTGGTCCTAGGCTTCGCGTTTGTTTGGCCTGAAAGAGTAAAATCCGCCGCTTTTTAGTTTGTTTGATCACAAACATTGATTACATATCGACATGCTTCCGTATGTTGCCGATAATTAATCGTAGAAGTAAAGGCGAAATAGAACTCAAAGCTCGAGATTCTGTGGCATATAGGAGTAAACTAATACTAGTCCTCTAGCATGGTTTTTAAATGAAGTCATAAGCTGAGATGCATAGTACTCCCTCCGTTTACAAAGTTATTTTAGCATTTAAAATTTGTTCTTCAATATATATCATTCTCATTTTTCAATACACATTTCTCTCTTTCCAATAAATTTTTCTCTTCTCAATAAATTTTTACCGTAAAAGTGAAGGCTTACAAAATTATTACGTACTGCTTGAAGTTGACGTATGGCCACTGAAGTCACTTTCTTTTTACAGAGTAGTTTGCTTTCAGTCACAAGCATATATATAAATATAATTAAAAGATGCGACCACTCGTGAGTGCATGTAATAAGTAATGTATTTTGCATAAGTAATAATAAAAAAAAGATGTTATTCCACTGCGCGAGCCTAGTTTAAAGTTCGCCACCGTGAATTTTTCAAAAGCGACATGCGCCACGATGCAAGGTGCGCAGATATATGACTCGGTGCTGGTCGGTCGTTTAACGCTAGTCTTGTCCACGCATCGCCGGCCGCCTACGCGACAGACCAACGACCGCGATGCGTAGTGGACGTAGGACTCGTCGTTTCCCATTTTTTTCTTACTGGGTTTCGCTCTCGAGTTCTCTCTCTCATCCTTGTTTCTCGGGCGGGCTGAACCCCAGGTGGGCTCGAACTGCTCCATGGGCTTCTTTTTATTTGTTCGTTCCTCGCGTGTACCCGCTCGCTACATAGCTCTTTGGTTTCCTTGTCTATTCGGGCCTCGACAACCGTGGGGTCAAATCCGACATGCCGAGCCCGAGAAGTCCTAGAAGACGGCGTGGCTTTGTTTTGTCGCCTGTCCTGTGCCTATGTACTTCCAAATTCCAACGGCGCATGCGTCGACCTGTTGCCCGACTCATCAGTCATCATCCGCTCGTATTGTGACAATTATAGGAGTACTGTTTACGAGAAAATTCGGTTCAAAGAAAAGAGGTGTTTTGGGAACCACCTGTGGATGCCCACACCAGGAGTTTAACGTGATAGCTAGAGAAGGGGAGTGCTTGCTAGTGTAGGATGAACGGTTCGAGGCCTCCCGTTCTGTGCAGGCATCTAGTGCTAGCTTTGACTACATTGAGAAAAGGAATGGTGCGAGAATCCAATTGACGGTTCAGGTTCAAAACGAAGTCAAAGATCACCCGTGATCCGTAAGACCCGCCGTATAAAAGGGAAAAAAAAGGGGTCGCTGCTGTATGCTAGAAATTGGAAGACTGGAAGTAAGTACTACTACTACTCCTATGTCAATAAGATAGACTGACGGATGAGGGGCAAGTAAGGAAATGCATACCAAGTTGAGTGCAACGTCAAATCTGTAGGCTCCTACGCCATTGCCTAACTGAGGCGACACGGGTTTTGTATCTCATGGAAATGCAATGCATCTGGAGCCTGGAAAAAGAAACGCAAAATCCAACCATTAGAAAAACCCTTCTGAGACAAGACTCGACTTCCTAATGTCAGCAAACTTATGTTGCATCAGCATTCTTAGAGATGGAAGAAAAAAAAACATTTCGAGTTGAGCTCGCATCCAGGTGAACAATTTACGTACTTTGCTGACTCCGAAGGCTTTGTCACAATACAAAGGCAAATAGTACTTCGCAGGATTCGTACTGCAAGATGCTTCTTCAAGCTCAGTTGTTCCTATCATGACAGCCAAACAAAGGGCCCACTCATCAGTTAAGGGGGAAAATATGCTAGTATTAGATTTGTTACTTACGATACAAACAACAATATAGAAACACAGTAATTGGCCTATAATCTATTCATGCATCTTAGTCATCATTTGTTAGGACTCCAACGGCTTAGATTGGCTGATACAAAGAAAACACAAGTGCATACATTACAATCAGGGCAGTTATGCGTAATACCTGCTCCAATCATTATATAGCAGATAGAAAATAGTGCTCCTACAACCGGTGGCCGTCAGTTTCTGCACGCATACATAGCAGCCCGTGAAGGGTTCTTGTGGAATGAGAGTGAGTTTGAACAGATGAAGTACACAATCGTTGACATCATAATCAGAATAACAAGACTACGGAATTGTCTGATTCTTCCAAGTCGCAGAAGTTTGCCTACCTTCGTTTTGTTATCTGGCCAAACTTGTCTCATTCTGAGCATGTATGGCCCAACAGATCACGGGTTCCCCACTCCGTGCGTGACTGCTTGGCTTGGAATTAAGCGAGAGTAACTAATGATTACTGAATTTTTTACGCCATGTGAAAAATGCTGAAACCGCATATGGAATGACAAAGGGTGTGTTTGATTGAGCTGTGAGCTGTGAAAAAACAGCTGTGAACTGTGAGCTGTAAAAAAACTGCGGTAGAATATGAGCTGTAAGAAAGCTAAAATCCGTTTGGCTTAAAACAGCTGTGAAGGTGTGAAACTGTAAAACAAATATATATAATATAATATAATATATATATCTATAGTTATATAATTATTTTTTAATAATATAACTATAATAATACTGTCGGTGTTCTGACCACCGGCACAGTACGAAATACGATCGTGCAGGTGGTGTGCCTTCGTATTCGATGTGACTTACTCTACGGAAGACTCAAGAGAATTTTTATCTGGTTCGAGCCATCTCGAACGGTGTAATACCCTACGTTCAAGGGGTAGTTTATCTCGATGAGAGAGTACAAAGAGTCGGATTCTCTCTTCGAGAGAGGGTCCGGTGCGGTGCTCGATGTACGTATTCGTGGGGTTGCTTGCGCGTGAACAGATACGCGCAAGAGCTCTGGGCTTTTTTCTGTGTTCGTTGTTCTTCTCTTTTTTTCCTTCTATCGCTCCCCGAGCTCCCTTTTATATAGGACGGTCCGAAGTTACAAAATAGTAGGCCTTACGCGGTTTTGCTGCCTCGTTGACAGGTGGGTCATCCACTGGCGTCGTCATCATTCCTTACGCCCACGCGCGGCGTGGCCCGTCGCGTCGCACGCAGCAGCGGGTACTGTAGCTCCTGTCTGGCACTGTAGTGTCAGCCACAGTGCCGTCGAGTCTTGTCCGTTGACTCCCGCGGTCTGTCTGGCTCTGTGGCTTCAGCTGGAGTGTCGTCGTGGTGAAACCCATCCTGTCCCATCAGGACGGTTGGCAGTTTACCATCAGAGTAAATACGACATAACGCCGTACCTACCCCCCAGGGGTCGGCTCTCGGAGATCGGCGTCGCCGTGCGTTTGACTTGTTTTTCGTAGACCGTCGCCTCGAGGGTCGGACCGCGCGTTCGTGCGCTGTCGTCCCACCTCTGAACTCCCCGAGGTCTTGGCCTATGTGTACGAGTTCGGGTCGTTAAGTACCCGGAGTACATGATCCCGACAGTAACCCCCGAGCCTGGCGCCGTTTGCGACCTCTAGTTGAGGTGGCGCTGGGCTGGTCGTCTCTGAAGTTCGTTCTGATCCTACGGGAGCACGCGAGCGCGCCTATAGGGCGTAGCCCCCGAGCGATCCGAAGGGTCGGTCGTGGGCTGAAGCGTTGTGCCAACCATCATTCAACAGTTGCACGGGGGCGCGCGAGCACGCCCGTAGAACGTAGCCCCAGATCTCTCGAGCGATCCGAAAGGTCGGTCGTGGGCTGAAGCGTTGTGCGGACCGTCGCTCGTTGACGGTTGAACGCAAAGATGCGCACGAGCGCGCTATACGGCCCAGCCCTCGAGCCCGGAGGCGATCGAGGGGCTGGTCGTGGGCTTAGTCGCCACGTGTCGTTCTGACTGTCGGGGTCGAGCCGAAGTCGCTCTCGGTCTTTTGTTCAGTAAGACGCCTAGGATGGGCCGGTTCGATGCAGTTCCTGTCCATGATCAACGTCGCGCCTAGGCCGAAGGCCATGATCAGCGCCCGATCGTTCGAGTTGGCCAAGTGGCCTCGGCTATCGATCAGCCGATCGTAGAGAGTTTCGTTTGCGTGCACGCGTCGTTCCGACCGTCGGGGTCAGGCCGAGGTCGTTCTCGGTCTTTCGTTCGGAGAGACACCTAGAGCGGGCCGGTTCGATGCGGCCCCTACCCATGATCAGCATCGCGCCAAGGCCGACAGCCATGATCAGCTCTCGAACGTTCGAATTGGTCAAGTGGCATCGGCTGTCGATCAGACGATCGTGGGAAGCTTCGTTCGAGCCTAGGCCGGAGGCCATGATCAGCGCCCGATGTTCGAGTTGGCCAAGTGGCCTCGGCTGTCGATCAGCCGATCGTAGAGAGTTTCGTTTGCGAGCACGCGTCGTTCCGACCATCGGGGTCAGGCCGAGGTCGTTCTCGGTCTTTCGTTCGGAGAGACGCCTAGTGCGGGTCGGTTCGATGCGGCCCCTACCCATGATCAGCATCGCGCCTAGGCCGACAGCCATGATCAGCTCTCGAACGTTCGAAGTGGTCAAGTGGCCTCGGCTGTCGACCAGCCGCCGTTTGGACGATCCTCGGGAGGGGGCCTCTTCTGCTTGAAGGGGCCGCTGACGGGTTCGGCTACCTCATGGACCGAGTGGGCGGCGCCCGGGCGCTCAACATGAGGCTAGCCGCTGGTCTCCGTCAGCTGCTGGGGGTCGCTGAGGAGGTCAACGCCATTTTTTGACGAGGCGCACTTCATCGAGTGCCGGGTGAGTTTTCGGATTTAGCATCTTTCGTTTCTGATCTCCGTAGGCTTTGGGCTGATAGTCCCTTCGCAGGACAATCTCCTTACCGCCTTGGGTCGACCCCCGCGTGGATTCGCCGCCCAGTCCGAGGTCGACGCCTTGCGGGAGGAGCTGGCGAAGGCCCGGGCCGAGTCGGGGGAGACGGTGACCGACTTGCAGTCTCAGCTCCTCGCTGTTCGGGAGTCGGCCCGCGTCGCCCTCGAGGAGGCGAACAAGGCGCACGCGGAGGCAGCGGCCTCCGACGCTCGGGCTAGCCGGGTCGCGACGGCCCTAGAGCAGGCCACCCGCACGGTCGTCGGTAAGTTGAATCGTATTCGTCCGACTTTGGGGTCGGATTTTAATTTGCGGTGTTGCAGGGCTTCGTCGTCAAGCCGCCGAGCACGACACCGAGATGCGTCGCCTCGGGCTCCTTCACCCGCATGCCGAGGGGGCTCGCTTGACCTTGGAGCAGACGATCCGCATCAAGTGATTGTGCCTTCGAGCAGGTCGACCTTCTGAAGTCGGAGCGGGTCGTGCTCCAGTCCGAGGTCGACCAGGCGATGGCGGAGCTCGAGCGGATTCGCCAGGAGGCCGCTAGAGCCCACGAGGAGCTCTCAGCGACCAAGTCCGAAACGAGCGGCTTCGGAAAAGCCTCGACCGGGCGGCGCAGGCCGCCGAGGCCGCCGAAAAAGAACGAGACGGTAAGGGCGAACCCCTTTATATTCTGCTCCAGCATTCGAAGTCACTTTGCTGACGGTCTTGAGTGCAGGATTGGCGAGCGAAGTTCAAATCCTGAGGTCGGCGGGTTTGAATCTTCTGAGGAAGTTGTACTCCGACGTGCCGAACTCCGTCCCGACGGGGGTCCTCACGCACGCCCTGCATTAGCTTCCAGGGGTCGTCGCCGACGTCGTTATGAGGGCGCTGGAGGACGGGTCCGCGACAGCCCTGGCCCTGGCCCGCTTCCACTATCCGGATGCGGACTTCGGTAGGGTCGTCGAGGGCTTCGCGTCCGGCTCCTCGGACGAGCAGCTGGACGCACTCTCGATGGAGATGCAGGAGCTTAGGGCGAAGGCCGTCGTCGAATTCAGGACGGAGAACTTGCCCGAGCGGTTTGGCTCGTTCCCCTATGTATAGAATTAGGTTTGTAAAAAGCGTCGTGTAATGAAAGATATCGATTGAGAAGTCATCATTGCACGAACAAATTCGAGTTTCCGACCGCTCTTCGCTCCTTGCGACTTTTTCGTGCTCCGCTGGGCATCAATCAAACGAACGGGTCGAGTATAGCTCGTAGGGTCGAGTGTCGGACCCGATAAAGCCGTAGAGCGTCATCGGCTCCCGATCGTTGATAGTATAGCCGCAGTGAGGATTCGAAAAACGTGCGCAAAGTTTATCGCGTTCGGGGATCACCCGCGAGCTCGGCGCAGGCCGAGGATCCGACCCCGAAGAAACAAAACGAGGATCCGACCCCAGAGAAACAAAACGGGGATCCAACCCCAGAGAAAACAAAGCGGGGATCCGACCCCGGAGAAAACAAAGCGGAGCGCGGACTCAAGTTTCCGACCCCTTTCGCTGCTTGTGGCTGCTTTTTCGTGTCCCATTGGGCGTCAATCATACGAACGGGTCGAGTATAGCTCGTAAAGTCGGGTGTCGGGCCCGATACAGCCGTAGAGCGTTATCGGCTCCCGATCGTTGATAGTGTAGCCGTGAGGAGACTTCGAACGAAAAACGTGCGTGAAGGCTATCGTCCAGGGTCGCCCGCGAGCTCGGCGCGGGCCGGAGATCCAACCCCGAGGAAACAAAACAAAGTGCGAGTCAGCGGAAAAAAAACGAGACGACGTAAAAGGTCAACGAGGAGCGGTGCCTCGGCCCAAAAAATCGAAAAGAGACGAACGAGGTCGGACGTTTTGATGCTCGAGAGGGCGGAGGTAAGTAGCCTTCGGGTGCGGGGTGTGGCCGAGACGGCCACGGTTCGCAACTCAAAAACGACAAGTGGGAGTAAGTTACAAGAACTTTGCTGTTTTTATTAGGTGTAGAACCTTCGGAGGCTCTAGATATTCCACGCGTTCTCGAGCTCTCGGCCATCTTCGACCGTTAGCTTGTAAGCACCGGCCCTCAAGACGCGCTTGATTACAAAGGGTCCTTCCCAGGAGGGCGACAGCTTGTGCTAGTCAGCTTTCGTTTGCACCCGTCTCAGCACCAGATCTCCCATGTTTAGCGCTCCTTGCCTGTCGCCGGACGTCGATGGTGCCACGGGCGTCGCGGTTGGCGCTGAGCCGTGGGTGGACCGATCCCGCGTGGTGTCGAGGGTTTCGTTCCTCGATTCGGCTGTCGTGCGTCGAGCTTCGCCGATCATGGGATCGGTGGTTGCTTTGTGTCTCCGACTGCTGGGGCCGGAGAGACGCTTCTGGTTGTTGAAGCGCGCTGCCGAGGTAGAAGCGCACGCGGTCGTACACTTCCCTCAGTGCTAGATACTCGGGAGCAACGGTCTCGTTGAGGACGCACGCCGCTGCCACGAGGTTCTCGAGCGGGGTGTCGAAAGTTGGCGGTCCTCCAGCTACGAGCTGCTAGTAGGTGGACCGTCCTCGAGCTCGAGCTACGTCGCTGTGACCGGCTGCAGCCTTGCCTCGAGGCTCGAGGCTGGCAGTTCGTCCCGGGGGCGGCCAGACCTGGCCAACGGTGTCCACCGCGGGGCGTGGGGACAGATTGGCGCCTAGCGTGTTGCCAGGAGTCGCCGGTTCCGCGCCCTTAGGGGCGAGGAGAGGGAAGCACTCCCTTGACGGATCGTGCCCCAGAACGGCACGGCTCCTCCGACACCGCGTAGCGCGCTTCTTGCGCGGAGCCTGAAGCCGCAGCTCGTCGCCTTCGTTGGCGACAAAGTTCAGGCTTCCGACGCGAAAGGCTTGTCCAAAGGCGAAAGTGGGGACTCGCCACGACCGGCCATCTCCGGTGACAGCGACCGTGAAGCCTCCGAAGCGAAGGTGAAAGACCGAAATGTCTCCTATGACGACAAAGACGAAAGCCATCGAAAAAGCGAAGCGAGCGCACACCAAGAAAACCCCCTTCCTGGCGCGCCAACAGTCGGTGTTCTGAGCATCGACACAGTACGAAATACAATCGTGAGAGTAGTGTGCCTTCGTATTCGATGTGGCTTAATCTACGGAAGGCTCAAGAGGATTTTTACCTTGTTCGAGCCACCTCGAATAATATAATACACTACGTCCAGAGGGTGATTTATCTCGATGAAAGAGTACAAGAGGTCGGATCCTCTCTTCGGAAGAGGGTCCGGTGCCTAGATCGTGGGTGCTCAATACACGTATTCGTGGGATTGATTGCGCGTGAATGGATACGCGCAAGAGCTCTGGGCTTTTTTCTGTGTTCGTTGTTCTTCTCTTTTTTCTTCTATCGCTCTCCGAGCCCCCCTTTATATCGGGCAGTCCGGAGTTACAAAATAGTGAGTCCTATGCGGTTCTGCTGCCTCGCTGACAGGTGGGTCCTCCACTGGCGTCGTCATCATTCGTTACGCCCACGCGTGGGCGTGGTCCGTCGCGTCGCACGCAGCGGCGAGTACTGTAGCGCCTGTCCGACACTATAGTGTCAGCCACAGTTCCGCCGAGTCTTGTCCGTTGACTCGCGGCCCGTCTGGCTCTGCGGCTTCAGCTAGAATGTCGTCGTGGTGAAACCCATCCTGTCCCGTCAGGACGGTTGGCAGTTGGCCATCGAAGTAAATACGACGTAACACCGTACCTACCCCCCAGGGGTCGGTCCCAGAGGTCGGCTCTCGAAGGTCGACGTCGCCGTGCGTCTGACTTGTTTTTCGTAGACCGTTGCCTCGAGGGTCGAACCGCGCGTTCGTACGCCGTCGTCCCAACTCTGAACTCCCCGAGATCTTGGCCCGTGTATACGAGTATGGGTCGCCAAGTAGCCAGGGTACATGATCCTGACAAATATATAATTATAATATATATAAATTATACATATTACAAATATAATATAATATATAATATAGATTATAATAATATATAATATAATTATAGTTATATTACATAATTATAATAATATATAATTATATTACATAATTTTAATTATAGTGATATATAATTATAATTATATTATATTATTACAATTATGTAATATAATTATATATAATTATAATTATGTAATATATATAATTATAATTAGATAGTTATAATTATATATATAAATATAATTATATTATATAATTATAATGAAAGTATAATTATATGTAATTATGTAATATAATTATATATAATTATAATTATATTTTACATAATTATAACTATAGTAATGTATAATTATGTATAATTATAATATATATAAACTAACACCCACAGTCGGCAAAAACAAATCCAAACCTGCTTTTGCTTTTGAACTAGAAAAAAGCTACTTTCTTAAAAAAACTTTTTGTCACAGCTGACCTCTTTGTGGTTGGGCTTTTGAAGCAAAAGCCAAAAGCTAGCCCAAAGCACCCAAATACTACCTTAGACTGAAAAAATCTTGTCAGTCAAATTGTTAAAATTTTGATTATCAACACATGAATATGCAGATTGACTGTGTGAGACATGCTATATCATCAACTCATACCGACTACTAGTCAAAGTGTCACCTTAAAGAGTACTCCGTATCTTTTAGTATAAAACTGTATTATGCACCAGCTGTAAGACTTGTGGAAAAAGCTCCAAAGACGAATACCATGATACAACTACAATTGGGCCTGAGTTTGTGTTCTAAGAACTCTAGAAGGCCCTTCTCAGGCAAACAATGGGCCTAGATTGAGGCTGCCAAATTCCAGCCCAGCAGACCCATAACCGTAGAGTCAAACTACAGACGTGCACCCCTGATCTTAGGATAGTAAATAAAACTTCCGTTTCTTTAAAAGTTAAAACAGGATCACAAATTGTTTTGGTAATGGTACGGACGACTTTGACTAAACAATCAGATAGTCTTTATCCCATTTCAACGGAGAAAAAATAATACGGGTTATAGCAGCTACAGTTATTGGTGTCCCACTAATCAGCTGGTCAAACAGAGATGGAACAGGGACATGGAGAGCCACTTACGTGATCTACAGCTGCAGCTACCCGATACCAAATGGGATATAATCATGGCACCCGCACGTCTCTTGTTCAACATCTGTCACTGACAAGAACAGAATGCAAATTAATCTTTGTTAGACTAATGTTGCGATCTTGAGCAACAGATGGCCAATAATCCTTATTTAAGGAATGGGTAATTAGTGTTGCAAAATTCACTGCGATGTCATTATAAGAAACAAAATGAATCATGGTATTATTTGAAACATTGCAAAAAGTATTAGTTTGTTTGATTCCTGGACTTACAGATCATAAAATCCCAATTCAAACCAGATTCAAAGGAATATGAGAAGCCAACTCAACTCAGTATGTCCGGAGCCACCATGTCAATCATACACAACCTCATTTTTCAGAGTGGCAAATTGAGTTGAAATAGCTTAAGCTATTAGCTGGGTAGCAACCAAGAATCAACTGAATTTAAGATTAGTGCTTCTGCCGGCATCCTGAAAAAAGTCTTCCCAAGAAAAAAAGGAATAGAAATCTCTTAAAAGATTACAATCTAAACCTAATTGAATAAACCAGTATGATACAGCTACGAGGAGTACAGTACCTAGCTCTGCTTGAATGATTCCAATATGACTAGTGCTTTGCAGAGTTGACCAGCATGTTCCATCAGGACGTGCATCCCAACCAGATCATTTCTCTCCAAGAAACCAATCGGTTACCTACAGAAACCAACCAAAGACCTCATTCATCCCTGCACCCTTTCCCTCTCTTCCTCAATTCTGAGAGAGCTCTCCTCCTCCATGAGAAACCACCAACAAGCTTTTAGCTACATGCTAGTGCTTCTGATGCCAGCATCAACAAAGATGGCCAGAAGCAACAGAAACATGCTTGAGTGGAAGATAGTATCAGTATTCATCATCTTCATCCTTTCCTCCACCAATGCAGTAGTCTCACAGAAGGATCGATTTGTACCACAAGACAACTACCTCATCAGCTGCGGGGCATCTGATGCTGTGCAACTTGATGATGGAAGGACATTCCGTTCTGACCCAGAGTCGACGTCTTTTCTGTCCACCCCGTCAGACATGAAGATCACAACTAATAGCGCTCCAACTGATGCCTCACCATTATCCCCACTCTACCTTTCTGCAAGAGTTTTCTCTGACGTATCAACTTATAGTTTCTTCATCAACCAGCCTGGACGCCATTGGATCCGCCTGTACTTCTTACCTATCCCTGACAAGCAATACAACCTCACCACAGCTACATTCTCAGTGTTCACTGACAATATGGTCCTTCTCCATGATTTCTCCTTCATAGCCAGTCCCCCAAACCCTGTCTTTAGGGAGTATATTGTGGCAACACAGGGAGACACCATGAAGATCATTTTCACCCCAAAGAAGGACTCAGTCGCATTCATCAATGCTATTGAAGTTGTTTCAGCACCGCCAAACCTAATTCCAAACAACACCAACGGAGTGGCCCCTCAGGAGCAATTTGACATATCCAACAATGCATTGCAGGTAGTCTACCGGCTGAACATGGGGGGTGCACTCGTGACACCCTTCAATGACACATTAGGAAGAACCTGGCTGCCAGATACGCCCTTTTTAAAGCTTGAGGCTGCAGCAACTGCTGTCTGGGTTCCTCCTAGAACCATCAAGTATCCTGATGACAAGACCAACACACCACTCATTGCACCAGCAAATGTCTACTCAACAGCACAGCAAATGGGGTCGACAAATACCACGCAAGCAAGATTCAACATAACATGGGTAATGAAGGCAGAGCCAGGATTCAAGTACTTCATCCGCCTACATTTCTGTGACATTGTAAGCAAGGCACTCAGTAGCCTCTATTTCAATGTCTACATCAATGGCATGATGGGTGCATCAAACCTTGACCTCTCAAGCTTGACAATGGGGCTTGCCTTAGCCTACTACAAGGATTTTACCATCGACTCATCCATCATCACCAACTCCACCATTCTAGTGCAGATTGGCCCAGGTACAACCGACTCCGGCAGCAACAATGCCATTCTTAATGGTCTTGAAGTTATGAAGATAAGCAATCAAGCAAACAGCTTAGATGGCCTCTTCTCACCAAAAACAAGTTCACAAGTTGGTAAGAGAACACTGACTGGCTTAGGTCTTGTTATGGCAGTAATTGCAGCTGCATTGGCCATAGTGGTGTGCTGCAGACGAAACCGCAGGCCAGAATGGCAGAAGACAAACAGCTTTCATTCTTGGTTCCTTCCACTCAATTCCAGTCAATCCTTCATGAGTAGCTGCAGCAGGCTCTCCAGAAATCGCTTTGGTTCCACAAGGACCAAGAGTGGTTTTTCAAGTGTGTTTGCATCCAGTGCTTATGGGCTGGGCCGCTATTTCACCTTCATGGAAATTCAGAAAGCCACAAAAAACTTTGAAGAAAAGGCTGTTATTGGAGTCGGTGGCTTCGGAAAAGTTTATCTTGGTGTTCTTGAGGATGGAACAAAGCTGGCTATCAAGAGAGGAAATCCATCTTCCGATCAAGGTATGAATGAGTTCCTGACTGAAATTCAAATGTTGTCAAAGCTTCGTCATCGGCACTTGGTTTCACTCATTGGCTGCTGTGATGAGAATAATGAGATGATCCTGGTTTATGAGTTCATGTCAAATGGTCCACTAAGGGATCATCTCTATGGTGGTACAAACTTGACACCACTTTCTTGGAAGCAGCGCCTAGAAATTAGCATTGGGGCAGCAAAAGGCCTGCACTATCTTCACACAGGTGCAGCTCAGGGCATAATTCACCGTGATGTCAAGACAACCAACATTCTCCTAGATGAAAATTTTGTAGCCAAGGTAGCTGATTTTGGCCTATCAAAGGCAGCTCCATCTCTTGAGCAAACTCATGTCAGCACTGCTGTCAAAGGAAGCTTTGGTTATCTTGATCCAGAGTACTTCAGACGTCAACAGCTAACAGAGAAGTCTGATGTATACTCCTTCGGGGTCGTACTCTTCGAAGTGCTGTGTGCAAGGCCAGCCATCAATCCAGCGCTTCCAAGAGATCAGGTCAACCTCGCAGAATGGGCACTTACATGGTACCGAAAGGGAGAGCTTAATAACATAATCGATCCTCACATTGCAGGACAAATCAGGCCTGATTCACTTGAGATGTTTGCTGAGGCTGCTGAGAAATGCCTTGCTGATTATGGAGTAGATCGTCCATCAATGGGAGACGTTTTATGGAAACTTGAATTTGCCTTACAGCTTCAAGAAAAGGGTGATATTGTTGATGGAACCAGCAATGGAATTCCAATGAAGAGCTTAAATGTATCAGGCTTTGATGACATGGAGAAACCTAGCAGTGCATTCCCATCTGTACAAGGAAGGTGAAGATAGAATGCCACTGCCAAAATCTGCAACAACAGTAAGGCAGTATTACACTTTGCATTCAGCACTATGCCGGGGTATCTACCATCTTCATATAAGGAACTTATTCCTTAATATTTCAAAGTTCAAGAAAAAGACGTCATATGCTCATAACATAAAGTCAAACATTATTTTCTTTCTACTTGACCATCTAGTTATCATATTGTATGATTAAGGATCCATTCTTTTATTTAGAGAACTATTGTTTGAATGTTTGTAAACTAATCTGAGGCATGCCATTCTTATCAAGTCTGTACTATGCAATTATACAGATGCTATACTATTGTACAAGAATGCTATATAATTAATTAACCCAAAACAAAAAGAACTTGACCAACCAAGGAGGAGCCATGTAGTATTGTTATAAGAAATAGGCACCCAAATTCCTAGCACAATCTGAACTAGATCCGCTCCTGTTTACCAGAAATTAGAACAAGCTTCTTGCAAACTCCGTATCATAAAGTATCACTTACCAGCGATATCTCGTTGCCCCATACACTAAAATGCATCCTCAAATGTTCGTGGTCATGCAATCAACTGCGATAATGGTGTTCATAATCTCAGAGGCATTTGGTGCCATTAGAAATGTAGTGATATGCTTCATCATGATGTCAATCATGCAACTCGACTTGTAATGGAGTTTACAATCTATGAGGTAAGAAATTTTTTCCATAGTTGGTACTACATTTTGTCATAATATCAGCATTTTGACATACAGTTACACCATACGTTTGTCTCTACTAATCAACATGAATAGAGCTTTTTTTTTCTCGAACATGCAGGAGATCTGTGTATCATTAAAATAAGAAGAGAGGAACAAAAATACACCTAAACCAACATCCACACCAACACACACCTAATGAACTTCTGAAACAATAGCGCCAAAGGCAACCACTCTACTCCGCTCAACGCAACCTTACACATCAAGCACCAGGGCAGACAGAAAGGCAATCCCCTGGGCCCCTGCCATCTCCCAGAATTGCGATTTTCGAGAGACCCTCGCGTCGCCTGGCGGAGGCGACTCGAGGGGCGACCGCCCACCCACCCCAGCACCTCGTCGGCGACGCCCTTCGACCGCCGTCGCCACCCCCGCATCTACCCCTCCAGCGGCGCACAATGGTGGCGGCGGCCAGCGACGGAGCCGCACAACCGGCCCTCGCTCGTGCCCTCCTCTGTTCCAACCCTTCCCTTCTTCTCCCTCAAGTTCCACCACCTTTGTTTGCTCCTCATCCGTAGATCCGGCGTCCCAGGGCCAGATCCAGGCCTCCACTGGCTGGATCCAAAAGATCAGGATGGCGACGACGGGTCTTTCTTCCCCATCTCTCGACGCGCTCAAGGACGTCGACTCCAACGGCTCAGAGG
>BCLG01001024.1:48058-96770 GCA_001602295.1 Zoysia matrella | reverse complement strand
CCCCCCACCCCCCTCCGGCGCCCCTCCTTCGCCTTCGGCGTGAACGGCGACGCCTGATCCTTTCCTTCATCGGATCCGGCTCCCACGTGCCCGGGTCTATGAGGATTCTCAGACCTAGGACCGGAAAGCTACGGCACCTAGTCGCCGCCACACCCGGTGCGGGGAGCTCTGGCTGAGGGCGCAACAGCCAGGCCGTGCCTCCCTGGCGGTGCGGCGTGGCCCACGGCCAAATCCAGCTCCAGCAAGTGGAGCTGCTGCCAAGGGCGACCCAGCCGGCGAGGTTGCGCAGCCATGAAGAGGTGTTTAGGCCCCCCCTTCGGCGCCAGTGGTCTCTCGGAGCAGCTCTTTTCGATCTCCCTTTTGTCCTCCTCTACCTATTCGCCTTGGATGCGAGGCGTTGGGCGAAAGCCTTTGCAGCGATGGTGTCGTGGGTGCCATTTCCTCTTGAGACGCTGTGTAGTCGTGCTTGCTTCATCAATCTTTTAGCTTAGGGTGAAAACCCAGATTTAGCGGGCTGCTAGATCGGGCAATGACAACATTCATGATGTTGTGACCTCCTTGGAGGCATTGCTTTGGAGCAACGGCTTGAGATGACCTGGTTTGGTGAAAGATCCCTCCTCCTTGTTGTTTGTTTGTGTCCTCCTTGGATCACCGTGTCTTCATTAGCCACTTTTCGCCATGGGCCTTACTCGGTGCTCCGCCTTGTCGATTCTGCCACTCCTTGATTGTGCCACCTCATCATATACCGGATTAGCGAGACCATGATCCCCTCTTGGATCTCCTCGTTCTCCTCCCGACAGTTCTTCCTCCTTGGAGGCTTCCTTCCCTCCAAGGGCGTTGAAGGTCTACCGGTTGGATCCCGGATAGCTCTCTAAGATGTCGCAAATCACGACCATCGTCTGCCTCTCCGGCTCAGTGCTCTACGGTTGCATGGTTTGGAAATCCTCTCGGTGGCTTTATCGAGTATGGCTTATGGTAGTGACTGGCCTTTGTAGTCGGTGTCCTTGTTTCTTTCTCCTCTTGCCGCCATCTTTGTTGCGTCTTCTTTGGTTCACTGCTGTCTGTACTACCCTTTTGTTGGTTTGGTCTGCACTCGATGGCTCCCGCTGTATTACCTCATCATATGCTGGGTTGGTGAGACTATGATCCCCTCTCTTGGATCTCCTCGTTTTTCTCTTGAGGGCTCTTCCTCCTTTGAGGCTTCCTTCCTTTGAAGGGCGTTGAAGATCCCCTGTTTGGATCCCAGATGGTTCTCTAAGGTCATACAAGTTACAACCGTCGTCTGTCTTACCGACTCGTTGCTCAACGGTTGCATGGACTGGAGATCGTCAAGGCGGCTTCATCCGATGGTGGTCCTTACTAGTGATTGTCAAGTATGGTCGGTGTGTGATGTATCTTTGTTGTGTTGTACGTTGTTCAGTGCGTTGATGTGTGTTGTTGCTTTCTTCCTTGTGGGAGAGTGTGTTGTGTTCTCTTTCCCTCTCCCTGCTTTTACCTATGTAATCTACATGTGACTCCTCCATGTATGTGCTTTGAAAAGGAATGAAAAGGTGGTATGCTCTCCCCCCAAACTTCTCAAAAAAAAAAATCCCAGAATTGTCTCTCTTCCACAACAAGGCCTAGAGCTCCAGCTATGGTAGGATTAGCTCCATCAAAAACACATGAATATAGCTATTACCATGAATCTGTACATCAAAGCCATTATGGAGACTGATATCTCCACTTTTCAAGACCTCAAACACAAAATGAGATTTGTGTGTTGGGAAGTAGAGAGGTATCAGGGGTGCGTTAGCCATGTAGTAATGTTAGTAAACAGATCTCGATTGCCTTCAATAACTATGGTTTATGTCACATTAGTGTAGACCATTAACTATCCGTTTGCCACTAGCAAAAGCCGAGAGTTTGTTCAGCATCAATGATGTATATATTAAATTGATCTATCAAAAACAAAATAGTGCAAGTCCGGATGCAGGCATGCAGAAGGCAGCCAGCATCCCAGTTGAGTATCATGAGTGCGTAACAATCATAAATTCCTTCTTAATTTGATCCCAGTACTAGTCTCAATAGATACTCTCCTTAGTGAGAAATGAGAATAGGTCATCCCAGTACTTCTATGATGAAATCAATTTACTACTATTGAAACCAATATCTCCTAATTCTACAGAAAGCACGGATAAAGGCATATTTGTCCAAAAGACTAAATTCACTTATAATGCCTGAATGCAGCAAGGAATAGTATTGGAACTTCAAATGGTGTCATTGTGCAAGAGGCAGTGATCTGTCACATCAGAATTACTGAGTTGCAAAATAATTGTGATTGCTACAATATCATAATATTCAGACTGACGATAAGGAATCTAGCAACCTTCAGCTGCTCATGGTTCTTTTTTTTTTTTCTTTTTCTTTCTGAAGCACAAGTATCCGGAAAAATTCTACTTTAGATGCTTTTTAAGCTGGGAAATGTTTGGTTGACACTAAATTCAGAATCTGGTACCAATACTCAATGTATGGATAAAGCCAATAAACTAAAAGAACATGGGGGATGGGCACTTGCTTTATCCTTCAGTGATCTAAAATTAAGGGGATTATATAGACCTCAGGCAGCTCATTCAACAGAATCTAAAGACAGAACACCAGTTGTTAAGTTGTTGAAGCCTACTCTACTGATATCGGGGCTATCTCCTATAGATATACTTTGAGAGTGGGAAACCAACACTCCTGGCAACCTGCAAATAAAAAAATTATAAAATTCATAAAATGAACAGCATAGTACACGAGTACTTAACCACACAGTAGCAACTGTTTATTTTATATCTGAATGTTACATGGTGATCACCTTGAGAGCTAAATCTTCATCAATATTGGATCGATATCTAGCTGAGCCTTCTAGTGGGCAGCTCCGGCTTTTCGAAAGGAAATTTGAATTGCAAAGGGTTGAGAGTTGCAAAAGTACATCTGACATTAGATCAGCCATTCCACTTCCAGTCATCATGCTCTCAGGAGACTCAACATCACTGAGAGTATCTTCGGACACTGATGTAATACACTGAAAGATAGCCAAGAGCCTCTCAAGAGGAAACGTGCCAGGGCCTTTCATAAGCATCTCTTCCACCATATTGTCCTTCATGGCCACCGAAGCCTGAGAGCTCCTACATCAAAGAACAGCAGCGTAAGCATCTAATAAAGTATTAAACTATTGTTTAGCCAAGATATGACAACAGGTACCATACTTTCTCTTCCGTTTACGGTTATCTGACCCTCCAGTGGAATCAAACAATGCTGCATCGAGAGTAGCAGGGTTCCGCGAAGCCAGGAAAGCAGATAATAGTAGGTATTTTGCAGAAACAGACATGTGGAATTCCAATTCAGTCAACAATGTGTCTCTACTGCCAAACTGCCTTTTGGCACTGGCCTTCACACAAGAGCTCCCATCCTTGCATTTTTCCATTGGAGCCCTTAGAGGAACACTGAATGTCTCATTCAAAGCAACAGCCAAATGAGGCTGTATATGTTCAAACAACTTCCGCTTCATGCCTTCATCCGGAACTGCCATCAGATCCCCCAGTGGCTCATAGTATTTTCTGAAAAGTGGCTCTAGTGTGGCTGCCAGTTCATCAACCCTCCTAGTTACCCGGAATAATGGTTTCAATATCACACTGTCAATCATCGAGAACAATGGGGAAAAATAGCACACTTCAGTAATCAGAGTCTAATAACCACGTCAAATCTGCAGCTATCGAATTTTACCCAGAATCAAATTAACATAGAGCCAGAATCGGTTTCACGTACGTTACCTGAGGAACGACGAGTACAGCCTCGGATTGGGATGCCCTCTCATCAAAATGTCACGAATCTCGTCCACCGTGTAATCTGGGAAGAATATATGATTCGGCTCGATAGAGCCAGTCATGGAGTAGTAGGCGTCAGGAGTTGCGTTGCTCACATAAACGAGCACGACCTGTGGCAACCGGAGGAGATCGTGGAGACGGAGGAGGAGAGCGAGCAGCTGGGGCCCCTTGTCCCAGCTCCTAACGACCTCCAGATTGTCAAACACTATATACACGGCTTCGCCCTGCGCAGATAGGCCACCGAGGGCGTCGCGGAGGGCGGCAACGAAGTCGGATGGCTTGTCGGGGACGCGCTGGCATGAGGAGGCGGACGACGACCCCGCCGCCGAGCTGAGTTGGGAGAGGAGGGACGCGAAGAGCGCGCGCGCGGACGGAACCGAGCGGAGCGCGGCGTAGACCACGCGCCGCGGACGAGGGCAGACGTGCCGGAGCGCGAGGAGGAGCGCGCGCGTCTTGCCCGTCGCAGCGCCCCCATAGATGAGCAGCGGGAGCGCCGGCGCGGGCGCGAGCAGCCGGAGCAGGTCCCTCGCCTGCGCGCGGCGCCCTGGCAGCGCCTCGAGGAGCGCGTCGACGGGCCCCTTCCCCTCCCTCTCCTCTTCCTTCGCGGCGCTGGCGCCGGTGAGGATCTGGCGCCTGGGCGAGGGTTTGGGCCTCGATTTGGGCGGGGATGACGGCGACGCGGGAGCGGAGCCAGCGGAGGAGCGGGTCATGCGGCGCGGGGTGACGGGCTGGGACATCGCGGAGGCAGGCGGTATGGGCCGGCGGCTGGACCCTTGGCGGCGCGGCGGGGAGTGGGTGGTGGGACTTGGGGAAGGGGAATGGCGAACGGCGAGCGGGAGTTGCCGAGTTGGGGAATTTTTGGGCGGGAAGTTGCGGGACAGGGCAGACTGATGGGCCGGCATCTTCTGAATCTGATATGGCCGGCCGGTGTGGCTGATTTGCTGGGCAGCTCCCGTTTTCTTCGTGGTTTATGACACTGGGCTGGGCCAATCACAGTTGCTCCCTGTGAATGAAAGGAATTACTACTTGGGCCTTTGGGCTCAATTCGGCCCAAGATTTCCTGAAGTTGCTAAATTGCCGGTAGGAGCCAAGTCAAAGGTCAAAAGACACCTCGCGTGTTCTGTTCTGAAGAATTTCATAGCGCTAGTAAGCTGGAAGGAAATTTCATCATGCTCTGGATTTATCTAAAAAGGATAAATCAACATTTGAAGCTAAAAGTTTGACGTGACCCGGGCTGCGGTGTACTCACATGTGCCATTTCACTCGTCTTGTGACTTGTCACCGCTCAGCCGTAAACGCACGCGCTCTAATCAGCGGGGGCCGTTTTCTTCAAAACTCAACGAATGTTCAGAAGAACACTACACCGTTGTAGGTTCAAACTAACTCGCTGCCTTCCTGTCAAAGAGACTTAACCTAAGTAGTCTGTGCTAGACAGATCAAGAACTCATCTACACTACTCCTTCAATTTACAACAATTTTATTGTACACTAACAATACGAATTTAAAAACAAAAGAAATACGAGTAACTAAGTCTATCACATCAAGATTTGTTCTCGTTATTGGCCACTGCACGGCGAGAACAAAGAACAAACAGTTCCTCGATCGTTCTCGCGACGGATTTGGACGTCTCATCACCCAGTCCAAGAAGTATAAACAAAATGAAGTAGTAGTGCCTGTAACGATCATTATCTCGCTCGGAGAGGTCTGGTCACCGCATGCCGATTGGGGACTCGTATTGGCACCACGCTGCGCCGCCTTTCCACATCAACATGATTAGTATACAAGGCGACAGGGCGACAGAAGCAACAGAAACAAACTAAACAAAGCACAAGGTTGGTTGGTACTGGAGTTTACATAATTCCTCATGTATGTTTCTATACGATTTTGGCCGAAGATGGGACGCTGGGTATTGTTTTTATACAGTATTAAATTGGCATTGACAATTTCACATATAAGCAATCAGGGTTTTTTATGTGAACACTGATGCATAGCACTGCAGTTCTGAAAAGGAAATTGGAACGGCTGTCTTTTGCCATCCAGCCAGCGCTTCAGACCAAGCACCCGTGTGACTATCCTGTTTTGTGGAGCACGCACACACAGCACAACGGGCTGCTACTTTGTATGCCAAATGATCGATGAGTTGTAAGAAGCGACAAAATGCCAAAAGCAGCAACAACAACGAAACAAACAATGTGCTGATTCCTGACTGATGCTATTTGGCAAATGATAGGTATGCTTAAAAAAGCTCTTAAATAATAATAGATTTTTTTTTGTGAGGTTGAATGATAATAATCCGACCCAACATATAAAACATTGTGTACTCCCTTCGGTTACACAATAAAAGTCATTTTGAATAATGTTTTAGTCAAACATTGAGAATATAAATTACAAATAACTTTTAATTTGTTAAGTTTAGGCATGTGAAAATTATATAATTAGATTTGTCTCGAAAAATACTTTCATAAAAATATACATATGTCATTTTTTATAAATATTTTTATAAAAATAGGAGTCAAAGTTGTATTTTGTACCCTTTATTGTGTGATCAGAGGGAGTACTACTTTTCAAACAACTGAAAAAAAATGTTGCGTTGCAGTTACGAAAGGAAGCGACCTTTTTTTTTTCTGTGACAAGTACTGTTGACCTGATCTATTGCAGTATCATACGGTCTTCGTTCGTTCCTTGACAAGTACTCCTACACAAAAAACGAATAGTGAATATGCTCCTTTCCTTGTCGAGACGGTGAAAATTATCCGAGCGATGGTAAAAATTCTTCAGTGCGTATTTACCAAACACGGAATGTTTTTTCTTTGTTTCATTTGAACGAACCAGAACGATCTGTGTGCGAGTACCGCCTTTCCAAGTTTCTTCAAAACGTCAATTACAGCAAACATGGATTGCTTATTAATCTTAGTAACTAAGCATTCCGAAACGACCCTCTGGGACTGCTATTTCTTCCCATTTGAAACGGTGTCGAAGCAGAAAAATTTATAAGGGATCAACCTGTTGACGAAACACGCAACGCGGCAAGCAGGAACCGTAAACAAACGGAATACGCGGGAAAGATCTGCTACGTTGGTTCCCGATCCGGCGCCTGCCGAGTGGCGCGTCCGAAGAACCAGAGCTGACGAGTCGCCGCGTGCTCGCCAACAACTCAACAAGCCTTGTCAAAGTCTCAAAGATGAAGGGGAAAAGACGGTGCGATTGAGCTCGCGACGCGGATCCATTCGGCGAGACGCTTGGACCCTTGGTGAAGCAGGCGGCGTATCTACTCTACAGACATTGGGGGATGACCGCGCGCTCAACGAATCTCCGGTCCGGCGCCACGGCGATCGCCGACGTCTCGATCACGAAAGCCTTTCCAGTGGCTCCAGTTGCGTGCGCACCACGAACAGCGTTGTGCTGGTACCCCCATTACCAGCGGTGCTGCTTGAGTTACAATGTCTTCGTCGTCCCAGAGTCCGTCAACACAAAAAAAGAAAAGAAAACGCTGCTTGTTCCGGCGGCTCACCTGTTGTTGATCGGAGAACCAAAAAAGACCGTCGATCTTATGCCAAATGGCTGGTAGTGTTCCTTCTACTCCAGTATTTGTGTTTATCTGAACAATGGTGCATTAGGGTTTATGTTGGGCTGCTCCTCCTTGCTTCCGTTTGGAAGCTTCAGGTTTTTCTTACTTACACCAATATCTCGTCGTTTGCTAGCCGACCATTTGGCTCCCAGAAGTGCCTCGTAGAGAGTCCTTTTTTAAAATAGATCACCTAAAACATAAATTTTATTTCAACTATTAATTTATTTAAAGAAATATGCCCCTAACTACCGTTACCTGCCGTAACTCACTAAAAATTGTCAATTTGAATTATTCATCGATTAATAATTATTAAAAAAATTTACCATTTAAAAGGTAAAAAAACAATTTAAATCTTAAGATTAGTGTAAGCCTATTTCAAAATATGCCTCGTAGAATGGCTCGTTGGTAACTTTGCGCAGGTAGCACACGGTTCCTGACCCACTTGACAATAACCTGCCGCTACGACACAGGATCTCGGTCCGCTTAAGTGGCCTGGAAAAAAAATAATCCAGCCTGGCAAAGAAAAAGTACGAAAAATAAGCTTTGATGATATAGCGCGGTTCAACTATTTGTCGTAGTAGCAGACAGTTGTTCGCTTGCCTTTTTATATTCTTTTCGTGGAGCTCGATTTGACACGACATGATTTGAGGGCGTCGCCCTGCTCCTACATGGAGAGCACACCAACAGACAGACAGGTTGAGCAGGGGAAAAAAGGAACGAGTATTATCGCGATGATGATGGCGCGCTCGTCCATTTGAAAAAGGCCGTCCCAGTTTGTTCGATGGGTTGCATCGTTCTTTAAAACGTTTTCCTGACTAGATTGCGCGAACTGGCCTCCTCCTCAGCCTTTTGTTCAGGTTGGGAGGCCCTTTTCAGCATCTCAAAAATCATTCCTTCCCATCGGTTGCAATTGGCTTGCAGCTGTCTTCAGGAAAATTAAAAAAAGGCAATTCTTTTGGTAAGAGAACTTTTATTTTTTGAAAGGGTTTAGTAAGAGAACTAGTATAGCCTAATAACCACATGTTAGAGCCGGCCTCAATTATTACGGGTGATATTTTTCTCTCGCGGGTCTGCGTCGTTAGTCTCGGTCCCTCGTTTTGAATAGGAGACGCCACACGGCGAATCCAAGGATTTTATTTCTTAGCGGAGTCGAATATGTTTTGCTGAGATTTGCAAGTCATGCAGTTAACCAGTCAGCCGCATATTTTTCTTCCGTCCCTGTCCGAATTCAGTTTCTTGGTTCAATCAATCAATCCAGAATACTTAGCTACTAATCCCTCTTTGTGACCAAGTATGCGCGCACCTGCCTCTTGACTCTGCCAAACCTGGGATCCAGACGAAACCTTGCGCAGGCAGGACGGGGGCCGAGCAGCTGTTCAGTCTCACCTCACCTAACCAGCATTCCCTTGCCCCCGACACCAGAAAAATACAAAGGCGACTACCCCGTAGTAGACCATCAGAACCTTCATCCATGTCCGCGTTTGATTAGCCTGCCAGGTCTTCTTCGCGCTGCTGCTGCTGCCGGGCAGGCGGCGAGGGTTCTTCAACCACGCGTGACAGTGACCCGTAACATCCCTTCCCCTTCCCTCTCCTCTTCTTTATCCTCCCCTGCTTTGGTTTTACATGCCGTGCCTTTGCTGAACAGAAAAGCAGAGGGATCAACACGCCTTCTCCTCCCTCGCCGTTATCTAATGCCACGCGCTTCACGTTCTTGCGGACGACGCGCTGCGATTAGCTAGCCATTCCAGGTTACAAATTGAGGCGCTGCTAGCTTTTGCTGCTGCTCGCGTGGTCGTTTCAGAGTTGCCGCCCGTGACCTCGCGAAAGCGGAGGCTTTCTTCTTTCGCCAAGCGTTATCCGTCGCGGATCATTGGAGGTCGATACGGTGACTGAAGGGTAACGAATGAGCCCTCCTGCCTTCTTAGTTCGTCGTTTCGGTTCTTGAAAGCGCAGTGTCGATCGGATGATGGGTGGTCTGCGTCGTAGCTGAAGCTGTGCCTTCCTTGGTGGTCCAGTCTAGCCAGGTTGCGTGCGCGCCGCGAGCGACGATGGGCGGTTGCGTGTCGTCGACGAGGCAGCGGCGGCGGTCGAGGCGGCTGTCGGTCGCGGCGAGGAAGCTCCGCCGGAAGGTGTCCGCGGCGATCGCCGACGCGCCCGTCGTTCGCGGCGCGCGGCATGAGGTTGTCCACGTCGAGGCGCCGGTCTCCAAAGTCACGCTGCACCTCACGCAGCTGCAGTGGCAGCACAGCCAGATGGATGCAGGGAACGGTAAGGCCATCTCCCCTTCAAGTCTCTGATTTGTAGTAGAGTATCAGTTAGTACAGAGATTGCTCAACCCTTTGAAATTTTGTCCAGTGATTTGCGAGGAAGCATGGTACGATTCCGTCAGCATCCTCGAGTCCACGGACTCGGACGATGATCTCGAGAACGATTTCGCCAGTGTCAGTGGAGGTAATGGTTTAGTCAGGACCCAGACAGTTGCTTTCTTCGTCCACTGTTCTAGTAATGTGGAAGTGCAGTGTAGTTTCAGACATCTCGGTGCTCACCTGAACTTTCTTTTCAATCCAGATCCTCTACCTGATGTCCCCGGCAGCACCAACGCGCATCAGGCAGCACCGTGCAAGGATGCATCGTGCTTGTTGGACACCGTTCATCGCCTGCGGACAATTGCAAATGCAGAAGCATCTGAGGATGATCCCCCTGAGAAGAGCGAAGACTCGAGTGCTGTGGCTACTACGAGCGATAGCAGCAAGCCTGAAGAGGGCTGCAGCAGTAACCTGAAAGAAATGCAGAACACGCTGTCATGCTCGCCTCGGCCTTTCCCCCCATCGATTCCGAGCAACAAGGTCCAGCCGATGCCGACGGGTGGTGTCAGCACACAGCACCAGCAGAAGAAGAAATCAGCTGTGGTCAGGCTCTCGTTCAGGAGAAGGTCATATGAGGGTGATGAGATGACTGAAATAAGTGAGTAAAAAAATGATTTTGTTGGTCAATACAGTGGATAGTTTTTACTCCGTTTTTTATTTGACAAATTTGCAAATGCAGGTGGTTGTGCAAATTATTTGTACCGTCCGAGAGCGGGATTTACCGTGCCGTGTTCGACAGGAGAGAAACTGTTAGAAGGTTGCTGGTCAGCTCTTGAGCCATCAGAGTTCAGAGTCCGTGGGGAGGGCTTCTTCAAGTAAACATTGTTGCACCCAAACTGCTTACCTGTTGCTGTCCGTGACCATGCCTTACTGATCCTAGGAATTTCTTGCAGAGATAAGAGGAAATCCCCAGCTCCAGATCGCTCCCCCTACGTCCCCATTGGAGCAGACATGTTCGCCTGCACAAGGAAGATACACCACATCGCGCAGCACCTCGCGCTCCCGTCGCTGAAGGCTCACGAGACCTTTCCTTCGCTCCTCGTTGTGAACATTCAGGTGATTATGCAGGACAAACCGTTGCACTGTCTAGTCTACTTCAGTTGGTACCTTTTTCTGACTTCTGTTTGTTGTTCGGCTAGTTTTGACTTCTGAGCCTAACAAGTTTGCTTGCTCGTGCAGTTGCCCACCTATCCTGCGGCGATGTTTGGCGAGAACGACGGCGAGGGGATAAGCCTGGTCCTGTACTTCAAGATATCTGACAGTTTTGACAAGGAGATTTCTTCTCAACTGCAGGACAGCATCAAGGTAGATTTTACTTGTATTCGTAAGAACGTTTTTTTTTTCAGTTTCCTTGGCAAAATTTCTGATTGAATATGCGTTGTTCAGAGGCTTATGAGCGAGGAAATGGAAAAGATGAAGGGGTTCCCAGTAGACAGCATTGTGCCCTATACAGAGAGGCTGAAAATTCTGGCTGGTTTGGCAAACCCTGACGACTTGCAGCTCAGCGCGGCTGAGAGGAAGCTTGTGCAGACCTACAACCAGAAGCCAGTGCTATCTCGCCCACAGCACAAATTCTACAAGGTAGGTGAAGTGCACTGCATTCCCTCAGTTATCTACAAACAGGTGCTGGAATCTTTGTTTGCTCCCAATTCTGACAGTAAATTTAAACATTTATACGTTTTCATCGACGATGCAGGGTTCGAATTATTTCGAGATCGATCTCGATGTTCATCGATTCAGCTTCATATCGAGAAAGGGGCTCGAGACCTTCCGTGAACGGCTGAAGCATGGTGTCCTTGATCTTGGCCTAACCATTCAGGTACTTTCCTTTCCTCTGTCTTTGGCTGAAATCCCTTGACTGAATGTCTGAGTCTGAAACATGGTGTGGTCCTGGTGCAGGCGCAGAAGGCTGAGGAGCTGCCTGAGCATGTCCTGTGCTGCATGAGGCTGAACAAGCTCGACTTTGCCGACAACGGGCAAATACCGACGCTGATAACGTCAGCTGATGAATAAATCTGTCATGTCCCTGCATGGCACTAACTTTCAGGGGAAAGAAAAGTTGTCGTAGGTGTTCTTGAGATGGTGTATAGATCGGCAGATAGTTGTAGGAACTAACTTTGTGCAGTGAGCTGCATACAGATCGATTTGTGTAAATACTTGTTGGTCATTATCATCCCAACAGAAGGGAGGATTATTTTCTGAAATGTTCTGCAATCTGAAGATGCACATGGATGTTTCTTTTCCAAGTTGAATGCTACTCTATTTTGGTTCACTGCATAAAGCTCTTGCAAATCATGCAATGAAATCAATATGAATAGCCGAAATGGGCATGTCATCTCCTCTAGAACAACTGAGATCTAACGAAACATGACCAACAATATGCCGGCAGAAGCACCTGCTCCGGAGAATCAATGATCCATCCATCCTCTGTTACACGCACAATACCAACCGCACTCCAAAAGAAGCAGCCATCCATCTCATTTCGGCTAAGCTATCCTCTTTCAGCTGCCGAAGCCGCCGGTGTGCTGGAACACCCCGCTTCCTCCTGCCGCGGCGGGCGCTCATGGCCGAAGGAGCCGCGTGATCGGCGGAAGAGCCCCCAGCCGCCGCGCTGTTCATGGACGAAGGTGCCGCGTGATCCTCATTAAACAAGAATTAATTCTTTTGGTTGATGTCGAATCGGATCCGAACTAACACACGGTTCGCACGTTTGTATGCGGGAACGCTAACATTTTTTCAATGCCGAATTTAGCCAGCACTGAAAAAAATCTCGCCTCGAAAGGGACTCGTCAGAGGAGGATCGTGCTAGAGTTGATCCGGGCTCGATCAAGCCACCCGAATCATCCTCAAACGTTACCAGGACGAAGGAAGAATAACAAAACAAGAGTCGAGTGAGGGAATTAAAGTTAGAGAAATGCAAAATGTATAAAGTCTACCTCTCAACCGGTCATGGGTCTCTATTTTATAGAGGTGAGATGTTCTTATATCGTAGGGCAACAGATCTCTCAGATTAAGAAATAATTTGGACACTATCGGAGTCTCCGGTAAAGTGTCGGACACTCCAGTGACCGGAGTCTCCGGTGTGATGTAGAAGATCCGTTGCGTAAATTCGAGGAACACGAGAGGGCCTGCCGAACACTCCGACGCTGTGCCGGACACTCCGGTGTACAAAACACTGAACCTGAGAGGGCTTACCGAATAATCTAGCAATGTGCCGGATACTCTGGTGGGCCGAGTGGCCAAACTCGAGAGGGTTTACCGGACAGTCTGGCACAGTGCTGGACACTCCAGTGAAGCCATTTTTTGAATGTCAACACTTGTCATCATCGTCGTCTTGGACGACCAAAACCTCCTCGCGATGGCGGCCGGGACATCGCCGTCGTTGCCGCACTGTGGCCGACGCGGGTGGTTGTGGCGATCCGTGTAGATGATCTCCATCTCTGTCCCGTCACAGGAGAGATCCACGAGCTTCTTGATGGGGCACCCATTGCCCATGCATTTGTAGTAGCTCCACAGCGACTTTTTGGCGTTCTTGAGCTGCATCTGCCCGTACTTGTACCTGCCCTTGGCCGGCTGATCGATGGCAGCCAGCAGCGGTTGTGAAACGCAGCTGCCTACGAGTGCTGAGCCACTCGGATGCATGACCTGCTAATGCTGGCTGTGCGGGGCAGTGGGGAGGAAGGAGAAATTGGGCAGCAGAAGGGAGGAATCCACCGGTATCATCCTCGATCGAGGAGGCCATAGTAGCGATGGTGGCAGGCCTGCTTGTTGGAGATACGATGGCGCAGCGGGTCGTGCGGTGTCCTCGTGCTGCTTCTGCCCGTACTTGGGCCAACTGTACATGTCCTTGGCCAGTTGATCGCTGATAGCAGGCGGCGGTTGCGGGATGCCGCCGCCTAAGAGTTTCGAGCTGCGATGCATGATCTGCTGATGCTGGCGGTGCGGGGGCGTGGGGATGAAGGAGAAGTTGGGCGGCAAAAGGGATGAAGCCGCCGGTACCATCGTCGATCAAGGAGGCCATTGTGGCGACGGTGGCGAACCTGTTTGTTGGAGATACGATGGCGCGCAGGGTTGTGCACCGTCGAGCGGCGGTGCGTCGGCAAACGAGGCGAAATGCTGGTACGACGACAACGACGTGTTCTCCTGCATGTAGTGGAAATAATATCAACAGGGGCGGAGCCAGCATGTGAGTTCAATGGGGTCACCTAGCTTGATTAATAGGGTCAATTACCTTATTAAACTGTGCCAAACAGTGATTTTCTCTTAATTTTACCGGAAGTCATTGGGGTCAAGTGACCCTAGTGCTTATATGGTAGCTCCGCCCCTGAATATCAATGGCTGTGTGATTAGTAACTGCACGGCAAAGAGTACACGTTCTGATCGTCTGTTGATCAAAGGTAGTTACAAAAACAATATGCTTATTATCGATGAGTATGAAGGAACTCGAATTCAAGAGGCGATGAAGATTGTTCAATCCAAGAAACAACATTCAGAAAGAAAAAGCCTTGAAATAGCAATAAACCAGAAGACTTGCAACGAGTAAAACAGGCTGGGAAGACGAAAGAGACTTTAACATGGAGAATGATTAGGTACCAGGTCAATGGCGGGCGCCGCCGTGTCTTCCTTGACGGCCCATTGCAACAGGGCGCCAAATAGGAGGACAACCACTGCTTTTTTTTTCTCAAAAGATCCGGAATGATTTTCCGGCTTTATATTATAAGCAGAAGTAGAAACAAAATTTACAAACACGCAAGAGCGATACAACAATCGAGCTAGGAGCAAGAGCTAGCTCAACTTCGGAAACCAAAACCAACTACTCGCTAGTTCCTATTACAACCTCAGACAAATGTTTAGCGCCAGCCGCAATTCACAAGGCAGCTTTGTCTTTGATCTCAATGACAATGCGCGCCATTGGTTTTAGACGATCGTCGAAAAACCCAGGCGTTTCTATCAACATAATGAGGGAACACAGTTCCTTGAGCCTACGCTGTGAAAGATCGTCAGTCATGGCTGTGAACCAAGAAGCGATATCATCAAGCACCGTCCAGCCATCTGGTCTGAGTCTTGGTTCCCCAATCCAAACCGAGATTGCAACCCAAAGTTGCCTGACTATCGGACATTCTGAGAACAAGTGAAGTGCGGTTTCCATCCTGCGATAGCAGAAGTGGCAAAAGTATTGGTTCGGCCACTCTCTTTGTTGTAACCTGTCCGCTGTCCAAATCCTGTTCTGCAGTAGGAGCCACATGAGGAACTTGCATCTTGAAGGTGCCCAGGTCCTCCAAACTCTAGTAGGAAATAGGGAGAGGGTGCCACCCTGAAATTGTAGAGAATATGCAGATTTGGCCGAGTAATCACCAGTCGAGGAATGAGTCCAGACGATCTCATCTTCCCTTGCTTCTGTCAGGTCGATATGTGCCTCAGACACCAAGCTCCAGAGTCTGATGAATTCATCGAGTAGGTGCACTGTTAGGTTGTGATTTATATCCCTAATCCACTGATCATTCCCTAAAGCTTCTGCCACCGTCCTGTTTTTCCGTTTGCTGTGATGAAACAGGTCAGGGAACATGGCCGTCGGCAATCTGCCATTGAGCCAGTTGGACTTCCAAAATCGTGCCATTTTGCCATTGTGGACAGTGACTTTGGTTGCGGCTGCAAAGAGGGCTTCATCCGTGCTGTCAATGGGCAGGGGCGTACCATTCCACGGCTTAGCTGGTGCATTCCATTGCTGCCAAAGCCACCTAAGTCGCAAGGCCCGTCCAAAGCACTCCAGGTTAATGATACCTAGACCGCCGCGTTCCACCGGTCGACACACTCTTGCCAGCTAACCTTGCATTTTTCCCCCTTGCAACTGTTGAGTCCCCGCCCATAAGAACCGTCGTCTGATCTTGTCGAAATCTTTGATGAATTTCTTTGGTGGCTGCAAAGCAGTGAGCATGTATGTTGGGAGAGAGCTCAAAACTGATCTTACTAGGACACGGCGGCCACCTAGGCTGAGCATCTTCCCTTGCCAGCCTGTCAGCTTGGACAATGCGCGATCTTGAATAGGTTGGAGATGAACCAAGCGCAGCGTACCCAATGTCAGAGGTAGACCCAAATAAGTTAGCGGAAATGAGGTCCACTGTCCCCGGAAGTTTTGCAGAACATCATCCAGGTTGATCCCTTCGCACCTGATCGCTGCCACTGAACTTTTCATTTCGTTGATCTGCAAGCCAGTTGCCTCCCCAAACAGCTTCATAATGTACATAGCATTGTTTACATCTGTCACCGTTGGATTAAAGAAGATGACGACATCATCTGCGTACAACGATAGCCGTAGTCGAGCGCAGCGCCCATGGAGGGGAGTGAGGAACCGACCGAAGTGACCTGTCTGAAGATCTCTTGCAGGCTGTCAATCGCCAACACAAACAGATATGGTGACAAAGGGTCACCTTGTCGCAGCCCCCTCTCATGTTTGATTGGTGCCCCAGGAGAACCATTAAGGAGTACCGAGGTAGATGAAGTAATGAGTAGTAGAGAGATCCAATTGCGCCATCTTGCCGGAAACCCCTTGCGGTACAGCAGCTCAAGCAAATACTCCCATGACACCGAATCAAAAGCTCTGAAGATATCGAGCTTCAATAGCAGCGCTGGTCGACGTGTTTTGTGATAAGCACGGGCCAAGTTTCTTACATAAAGAAAATTATCTTTGTATGCAACGCTTTTTAATGAAAGTGCTCTGAGCATCAGAGATCAAGCTGTCAATCTGCTTATACAGCCGAAGGGCAAGCACTTTAGAGAACAACTTGGCAAACGAGTGAATGAGGCTGATGGGCCGAAAGTCCCGAACAGTTTCAGAAACCTCTCTCTTAGGCAGTAAGATTAGCGATGCCTTGTTGAGCTTAGGAAGCGGCCCACCATTCAGGTTGTATAGACAATGGAAAGCTGCTATGACATCCTGCTTGATTACAGACCAGCAAGCTCTTTAGAAAATTCCATTGAAACCGTCAGGACCTGGCGCCTTCTCCGGCGGTGATTGGCAGATTGCAGCCCATACTTCCTCCTCAGTGAATGGCAAGTACATGCCCTGGTTCTGAAGCTGCGACAACTGAAGTTGATCCCAATTGATCGTTCTGCCTCTCTGTTGTTTAGTGCCCATGACATCCTGAAAGAAGGTAAAGATCTATGTTTCTTTATCACTATGAGACCAAGCGAAGGAAGAATCCTGTCTACAGAGGCATGGTATATAATTCTTTTCGCGTCGAGCATTGGCTTTGAGGTGAAAGAACCTGGTACAAGCATCTCCCTTCTTAAGCCATGTGAAGCGTGAACTCTGTCTGCGACACGATCTCTCAATCGCAACCAGACCCAGCGCACGCGCTTTCAAGTCTCTCCTCAAGTCCAATTCGTCATCAGAGAGCTGTCTACTCTCCTGAGCAATATCCAGCTGAAGAATGACTTCATTAGATATATGCAGTAACATGCGGGCGTCACTGAATAAGGTTCTGCTCCACCGCTTGAGAGCACGTGCAGTATTCTAGATTTTGTAATGCAGGATATTGAAAGGTGAAATTCCAGGGACTGCCGACTGCCAGGCCGTCTGTACCACTTCAAAAAAACCCGATATCTTTGTCCAAAAGGCCTCGAACTTAAAGGACGCCACTTTGGTAGGACACTGCGGGAGCAAAGGAACAGAGGGCTGTGGTCAGACATGCTGGAGGAGAGAGAGAGCTTGAACACTGTACCCACTGCAGAGCAAATCACATTCTTTGTTACAGAAGTCACGGTACAGCTTCACCAAGGTCAGGTTCTCCCTCTCGTTGCTCCAAGTATATTTGCAGTTTTGTAAGGCTAGTTCAAACAGTTCACAAGTGTCTAAGGTCCGGCGAAAACTCCCCATGAGGCGCCGGTTCAGGTTCAAATTGTTTTTATCTGCAGCTTGATAAATGAGGTTAAAATCACCAATGCATAACAAGGGGACAGGGTTGTCTAGCTTAATGGCGATCAATTCCTCCATAAACTCTGGTTTCCAGCTGTATTCAGAGGGGCCATATACTGCTGTGAGCAGGAAAGAATTTTCGGAAGATCTTGGTCTTACCGTTACTGACAGAGAGTTGTTAGAGAGTGTTGGATTTGAGATTTCAATGCCTGTCGGGTCCCATGCAATCAACACACCTCCTCTGGTGCCATCTGCTGGCACGTAGAAGAAATCCGAGAGAGCTGCTCCCAGGAACTCAGTTGCAAGGCCAGCACTGATGACATCAAGCTTAGTCTCTTGCAAGCAAACTATGGCTGGTTTAGAATCAACCAACAGCCGACAAACTGTCTCACGGCGCGCAGGGAGGTTGAGACCTCGCACATTCCAATTAAACAGTGAGTTGACTATCCATTAATAAGACCCGAGAGGACGACATAATCTGAGCTGTCCCAGATGACCAAAGAGTGCTAACTAAGTGACTACAAAGCTTACTGTAAGACCACTGAGGCCACACTCCCAGAACAGACTTAGAAGACAATGACAGAAGCCTTGAGCCGGTCTTCTGAAACACAACTCCATCAACACAGACAAGCAACTGATACTGAGCGCCCCTGTCTCTGATCCAGCAAGGAGGAGAGACAGTCCACAAACACCTAAGACGAACGAACAACCCCCTACGAGCCAACTGGCTAGAAACCATCATTTCTGATAACATTGGATACAAGACAGTCGACTACAACTTGCAACGCTCATCAGGCCGCATCCGCCACCACTGCAAGCTCCTCCATGGCCATTGCCGCCGTGTCATCAGTGATCTAGGTGTTGGCGAGCTTCGTGACGGCGCAGATGGCCACAATTGCTGACTTGGCGAGTAGTACCGTTGCAGGGCTTCATCTCCGATGGCCTCATCAGGTTGCACCAAGTCGAGCTGGCGGATGAGCCTATGGGTCGCGCGCTGCGCCACTGGCACAATAGACCTGTTGAGCGCTTGACGTTCACTCCTGCGTGAAGACGGCGTCGAAGCCGAGCGAGCTCGTGTGGGCGCGCGGCGCCTTGGGGCAGGCATGATTGGAGCGGCGAGAGGCAGGAGCATCTGGTTTAAAAAGTCCTGGCCTGCAGCTCTTCATCTCTGTCATCCGCGGTGTCTAACCCAGGAAGATCCTGGGCCTGCAACTCTCCTCCACGAACTCCACCCTCGTCAAGCCACCCTCGTCAAGCCCAGAAGGTGCAGATGAGCCGGAAGCAGGCGCACCTCCAAAAGGGGCGAGCAGGTCCAGCGCATCTCCATCCGAAGATGGGCCTCCAAAAGGCCCAATCGATTTCCCGGGACCAGCACTCTGATCCGTCGTGTCTAGAGTAGCAGCAACAGGAATAGCCACACGGGCAGGGGACAGAAGCCCCTCTCTAGAGCGTAGCGTGGTACAGGATACCTCATGCAGCATCGGGTCAACATGCTGGGAATGGAAACTCTAAGAAAAGGCAGCATCTGACCAGCGGTCTTGAAAGACATGCATCAACGGATCAGGAAAGATCCTCGAAGTTTGCAGCTCTTGGGGCGAAGCGGTGTGCAGCTGCACCTGACCCTGCAGCGTAGGGTCCACGGCCTCATCCACGGTTGTGCCTGGAGCGCGACGCGCCGGGGATCTGGAGCGGCGCCGCTCCCAGTCAGCATCCTCCTAGCGCGGGGGTCACAGTTCCTGCGGGAAACAGGCGAGCGACTGCCCGACGCCCACGTTCCGCATCCGGAGAGACAGCATGAAGGCGCCGACGATGTCCACTGGATGGCGAACACCCTCGTCCTTGCGTGAAGTGAGGCACAGTGTGAGCAGCGTCAGCAGATGCACCCCCCTCGTAGAGACACTGCGGCGCCACTCATCACGTGGCGGCAGACCACGATGATCATCCTCTGGAGAGCGATCATGACGAATCCTCATTTCCGGACGGTGGCATGCATCCGTCTGCCGCGCCTGCTCCGCCGGTTGCCTGCCGTCGACGATGCCATGGAACGAGGTGAACGATTGGTACACTCGGCCCGGCTGGTTGTCAGAGCCTGAGGACGTGGACGACGGGTTGCCGCTAGTTCCAAAGCTTGGCGTGCGCGGCGACCGCGGAAAGTAGTCGTAGTAGTGATCAAGATGAATGATCAACTCCGCAAGACTCCCCTCTGGCGGAAGAGAGCCGGGGACCGAGGACGGCTTTGTGCCCGCAGGGGGCTGCGAGTGTCCTGCATGAGCTTGGAAGAAGGTACAAAGCTTAACCTTGGGCAGCAGGTCTGGGTTTCGCATCCACCCGTAGAACCCGAACACCTCCGTGTTGGACTGGATGAAGGTGGTTTCATCCATGTGGACGAAGATCAACATGTCTCCCAGCACCTGTTTCACTCCCTCCGTCGACCAAGCGTGCAGAGGAAGATTCTCAATGAAAACTTTGACGTGGTAGTACCAAGAGCAAGGACGGCTATGGGCATCATGCCAGCCAAGGTGCTATGCGAAATGGCATGCCCCAAATTGGGACCGAGCCAGCGCGAACGGCGGCGGCACGCTGCTCGGCGTGGTCGAAACGGACCAAGAAGTTCTCCGGCCGGTGCTGAACTGCGGTGATGTTCCACTCCGGGATCATCAAATGGCGGTGAAGCGCATAGGTGAGATCGCTCAGCGACGGTCAAAAGTTGTGGCCACTGGCTGAGAGCACCACCGCCTTGGAGCTGAGCTTCTGGAGGTCAAACATTATAGCATCAGTGGCAACAACCGCGGCCAGCTCAAACCGGGGGGGGGGGGGGGGGGGGGGGGGGGGGGGGGGGGGGGGGGGGGGGGGGGGGCGAGCATCTGGAAAACCAGCGTTGGGAGCGGAGCGGCGAGCCATGCGGCTATCCTGAGATTGCGGTGATGCAGCGTCAGCTGGAAGGTGAGGTGGGAGTGGATGTTCGGCTTAGGGAAGGTGAGGCGATCGGGGATGGAGGGTTTACCGGCGGCTTTCTTAGGGTTTTTGTAGTGGCGAGAGAAGTGCCCGCTGCAAAAACAAGAGATGCAACGAGGAGGCTCCAAGCAATGCGCTAGACGGTGGTCGGAAGCAAGGCAACGGAAGCACACCCCGGAACAAGGATTTAAGCTGCACGGGCAATGCCTTGGGGAGGGAGGCTTTACTGCACCGCTGCTGGGCAGTGATGGCGCCGGAGGCGTGGCTGTCAACACGGCGGCTTCTGCGATGATGCAGCGTCCGCGTAGAAAAGCTCTTGAAAGGTGAGGTGGGAGTGGATGTTCGGCTTAGAGAAGGTGAGGCGATCGGGGATAGAGGGTTTACCGGCGGTTTTTTTAGGGTTTTTACAGTGGCGAAAGAAGTGCCCGCCGTAAAAACAAGAGATGCAACGAGGAGCTCTCGACAATGGGCTAGACGGTGGTCGGAAGCAAACCAATGAAGCACTTACCCCAGAACAAGATTTAAACTGCACCGACAATGCTTTGGGAAGGAAGGCTTTACTGCACCGCTGCTGGGCAGTGACGGCGTCGGAGGCGTGGCTGTCAACACGGCGGGCTTCTGCGGCTTTTGACCACTGCCATTCTTGTGCAGAACGGGGGAGAGTTGAAAGCCCCTGCGAGACGCTCCGCTGGTGGTTGTTGACGACGACCGCTAGGGATTTCAGATTGGGCTGCGCCTCGATCTGCGGCGGGGCAGCCTGCTCCGAGCTGCCGAGGGAAAGTGTCTTCAAGGCTCCATGCTGCCGGTTGGTGAACGCAGAAAGCAACCCCTAGGCTCTGTCTTCGTCATCAATGCAACCCCAATCCAACCACTCCGGGCTGGAGTCAACTGCTGGAAGGGGCGCAGTAGGGGGGACCTGTGGAGGATGGGGGAGTGCCATGGAGACTTGGTGTGCGGGGGCTGGGGAAGATGCGGTGGCCGCCGGTGAAGCGGGGCGGGTGGCCTCCGCGGGCACCACGTCCGCCGGCGCTAGGGGAGAGCGAGGTCCGTGCTAGCAAATGTTGCCGAGCTGATGGACAGCCACTGCTCAAAGTCATCGCCGAATGCTGGTTGGCGGCGCCGCCTCCGCCTCCGCCGTCTTACATACTCTCCTAAGAAGATGCAGAAGGCTGCTGGCTCACGGCGTCACCGCAGAACAATGGTATGGCGGCGCCATCGCTGTCTCCGCCGTCGTACATCCTCTCCTGAGAAGACGCAAAAGGCTGCTGGCTCACGACGTCACTGCCGAACGATGGTGTGGCAGCGCCGCCGCTGCCTCCGCCATCGTACATCCTCTCCTGAGAAGACGCAGAAGGCTGCTGGCTCACAGCGTCACCGCAGAACGTTGGTATGGCGGCGTCGCTGCTGCCTCCGCCGTCGTACAGCCTCTCATGAGAAGACATAGAAGGCCGCTGGCTCACGGCGTCACCACCGAACAACGGTCCGGCGCCGCCGCCGCTGCCTCCGACGTCGTACATCGTCTCCTGAGAAGACGCAGAAGGCCGCTGGCTCACGGCGTCACCACCGAACGATGGTCCGGCGCCGCTGCCGCTGCTTCCGACGTCGTACATCGTCTCCTGAGAAGACGCAGAAGGCCGCTGGCTCACGGCGTCACCACCGAAGAACGGTCCGGCGCCGCCGCCGCTGCCTCCGATGTCGTACATCGTCTCTTGAGAAGACGCAGAAGGCCGCTGGCTCATGGCGTCACCGCTGCCCCCGTTCCGGTCCTCCATTGCCGCGACCTTTCTTGCTTATGTGACAACGACAGAGACAGCTGCCGATCAGCGACTAGGGTGAACCAGAGAAGAGGAAAAGCCAACGGTGCTACATCTACGCAGGCACGCAGCGTAATGCAAAGTGGAGCGGTGTTCAAGGATCCTTATGCGTTACGCAGCTTGTTTGTTTCCACTGAGATTCTCAAAATCAGCTTTTGAATATGAAGATTGTGAAAATCTACGAGAGGATAAAATCTGTTAGGAGAATCTACTGTCTAGATTGTGAAAATCGGTTAGCAGAATCTGACCGTATGTTCACTGTAGCTGCTAGAAGGGGAATCAAACATGCCCTAAAACTCCAGTTTCACCTCAAATTCATCTCTCTTTTCTGTTGGTCACGAATGAGATGTATTTCAAGTCTCTGAAATGAAAGTCTAAACCATTGGTTGTCATTTCGAAAACTGCCAAATGAATCCCGAGACTTTCAATTTTATGGCACGTAGATGCCCATTCTGTCAACAACTAAGCTGCATTATTACGAATGAGATGAGAGATCCAATAGGGATTTGCTAGTCGTAGTGCTAATTGTGGAGGACCAATACCGGCTGCATCATCCTTGCACACACTACCATCTCCGTCCCCGGTTGATTTGAGCAACGTAAAAAATGAACCAACCTACTTCATAAATTTCTATATTTTGCATAGACAAAGATGTCTCACAATATATACTCAATTATGATGTACTACTGAGCAACGTACTACAAATCGAGTTAGGAAGACCGCTGGAAAACTTACGAAGCTGATACAATAAATTGTGGAAGTTGAACTCATGACTTGTGACTCAGACTTTGCTCTCAAGAAAGTAGGTTGACGAAACAGCCAGACCAGCTGAGTCGTAGGTTCGCACAAGTCTCTGCCTCTTTCCTGGAGATTCCATCCAACAGAACTCCAAGTGAAAAGAATCTAATTGAGCGACAGATTTGCTGATGTCTGATGGATATCCCATGTACATCCCACCAGGTAGCAACGTTATTTCATATCCTCCGTCAAACTGAAGCAAGTTGTTGTTTGCTGATCCTGTCCAGTTGACCGTTGTTGTTGTGCTAGTCCCAGTTTTTGTTGTTAAAGTATCCTATGAACATAAGTAACGACAAATTAAGGTCAGGTGGTTAAAAAAACAGACCAACATTGGAATTGATATTTTATTTTACTAAGTATCACATCAGGATCAGGTGGAGCTTCGAAACCATTTTGCCAATAACATCAGGTGGATCTTCAACAAGTACTATTGTTTTTTAACGCCTAAGTATGTATTTCAAACTGTTAGAGAGGGAGTGGTTCATTGAATGGATGGATTTGCATTGGGCTCTAGGCTGGTTTATATAGAGTAAGACTTGTGGGGCAAGACTCCTCCGGAACAAATGGCAGGCTACCAGAATACACATGGTAGGCTATCAGGATGCTTATGGTAGGCTAAGATAATAATCCTAATACTACCAATTATACTCTAACACAAACAAAAATTTTGAAGTAACCTGAATCAGCTGCCCATTGCTGTCAATTTCAAGAACAACAGCTGTATCTGCCTCAGCGAGGGTCGCTCCATAAACTCCACTCCTCTTAGTCACGGAACGCCCCACCCATTTTCCAAGCAGTGCATTTATTCTATCACTGCTGTCACTCTGTTGATAAAGCGATAAAACGTTAGCCAATTTAGCATGATGTTGCCACAAGATTACTGAGTCATGAAAAAGTTCAGCACTAAAGATCCACCTCAGGATCAGCTGAAGTGTAGATGAGTGGCTGTGGCACAAGAGATCCCTGCTTTTCATGAAAAACAAGAAGTGTGTCGAGCACTCCCTTCGGGTCCATTATGTGGAAGGCCCTCATTCGACCATTGCCTTCAAGGGAGTAAAGACAATTCTCACAGACAATAGATGGCTTACGAGAAGGTATCTTCAAGTTTCTGGCGAAGTTAAAATAGATATGTTACACTTTATAAGAGCTTTGCAATGCAGTGCACACATATCACTGCAATTAATATTACTCACTTAGGGGAATCATCACCAGTATCATCCTCCCCAAGCATACCAACGCGAAGTACGGTCTCCAGCATTCCAGCAGTCTGGTACCTCAGGGCAAATGCCTTCTCTTCAGGGAAGAATCCTATCTGTAAATTAAAAGAATATCACTTGCTGGCTAAGCTCATTGTGCCGAATTTGATAGGTCTACAAATCTCAGTAAACCTGCTGATATTTGTCCACGGTGAACATGTTCGTCTCTTTGATTTTGTACTCCACCCACTCTGGTTCAGAATCATCCTCACCCACAATTGATATCTTAGAGGAAGCTTGCTTAATATATAGCCTACAAATGAAAAATGTGTTGCTGAGTTTTTGGGAGCACATAGGAATTCTGAATACAGGACAATTCGAATAGATAACAAAACAAATAAACATAGCTTATCACTTAACATTAATAACATATATCAATGGGAGAAATAGTACGATTGCATGAGGCTGATGAGGTCGTCCTCCCCATACGTGCTAACAGAAAGCCGCGTGCTGATCCCCTGCAGCACCCTCCCATGCGCGTCGAATTGCTACACAGAACACAAGCGTATGCGGAAGCAACGTTAAGCACTATCATGAACTGGATAACCGTAGGGACAGAAGATTAGAAGCGGGGCGGGGGAAAGGAATAGGGCGTACATAGAAGGAGCCATCCCATTTGCCGATGTTGAGGTCGAAGAAGCGATGGAGGTTGTCAATGCTCATCGCCTCGTCCTCGTCCACCTCCGGCGGACCCGCCACCGCCGCGCGGGCGCACAGCAGGCCGCCCCGGAACGGGCCGAGGCGGGCGGCGCGAAGGAGGCGGCGGTTGCTCTTAAGCTGCGGGACCGCCGAAGCGGTGACGCGGGGGAGGCCGAGCTGGCCCTGAGGCTGCGGGGCCACGGAGGCGGTGAAGCGAAGGCCCACCAGTGGTTCCGCCATGGCTAGTGCAGCAGAGCGGGAAGCAACGGGCTCTACTGTAGTGCTGTGTCTCGTTCGCTCGCTGAGCCTTATCAATTCTCCGGGATTTTTTTCTCCGTTGATTCACTTTATTTTAATTATTAATAAAAAAGACCACCTCTTATTTGATGACAAGAATTGAAAATTTTCCTCTTCAGAGAGACTAAGGATCCAGTGGAGTGAATTTAAGCAGTCGCCAGTTCTAAACCATTCAAAGATCATCCAATGGCCAAGGCAAGGATAAGGGCTTCTTTAAACACTAGATAGGAAAAAAAATATAGAAATATTAAAAATAAAAATGTAAAATTGAGATGGCATGAATCTCCAATCCTTCACAAGAATTGAGACCAAATTGGAAATGTAGGAAAGTTTCCAAGAGCTCAAGCTCTTGTTTCTTGTCCTATGAAATTAGCCTTAATGATACAATTGGATGTAAGTTTTCCTCTTTTTCCTATGGACCAAATGTTGTGTGTAGAAAAAATTCTTTAGGAATCAAATCCTCTAAAAATTCTTTGTTTTTCCTCTGTTCCAAAGGGGTCTTAAGCTGCTGCTTCCTCAACCAAAGGGTGTCAATTTTCCAGGGGAGAAAAACAATGACAATTCGAGGATCAGACTGAGTTCGAATTTACATCCGAAGCTGTAGGTTCGAGACTGTTTCTACACCAGCCAGCCGGTGCCACTCACATTCAACCCGAACTGAATCAGGTTTGGGACATTTTCTTTATCCCACCCACAAGTGCCCTATCACATCCCTCCGTTCTTCTTCCTCCTTCCTCTATTCCTCTTGCTCCACATCAGCCCGGCTATCCCTCCCACTCCGCACCCCACCCGCTGCCCCTCCTTCCTTGCCGGGGGCATGATTAAAGCAATTTTTTTTTTGCCTCCACCATTGTCCACGGGGTCGGCAGCCATTGAATCACGCTCATCTACGGCTTAGCAGCTCCGACGAGATTTTTTTTAAGAGCCCCTTTAACAGTGGGAGAAACAGAGAGCCCCGTATAAAAGTCGAGACTCCCGATTAACCCGGGCCATGATACTCCCACCCCTCACCTGACGTCCTCAATCTTTATGTCCCCACCCTGCCCGTTGTCTAAACACCCGGCTACACCGCATGGCCAACCGCACCATCCTCGCACCGCCACGACGGATGACCACCCTTGACAATGCAACCTGACCTAACAACCCCGCCTCGCCCCACCCCACCCCACCCCACCCCACCCATTGCCTCAACCGATGTCCAACCTAACCCTGACACCCATGCCCCACCCGTCACCTTCGCCTTCGCCTAATACCCCCACCCCCACTCTATCCATCGCTTCAGCCAGCATCTAGTCTAACCCCTGTCACACCACTCCTAAGCTAACTCAGCCTCGACACCCCGGCTCCTCCCCACCACACCCACCGCCACAACCATTGTGCCCATGTCAGCAAGACATGGGTGCGGGTGTGAGATTTCACTCGAGGATTTTTCATCATGTGCAGTTTTCACCACCCAACATTACTCCGATTGTTCATGTCATTGCACTCGACATAACTGGCAAACTAAGCAATTACCCCGTTTAAGTTGCAAGCTTTCGATATTGTTGGAGTATAAGTAAATTACTCACCTTTCTCCATCAGCTTAAACTTTCAACTTAAGCTTTTAGTCAACTAGTTAATGCATCCAACTCAATATAATATCAAAAACAAAAAGTCTCGAGTTCAAATTCTAACGGACATGATTTATTAAAATATATAAAATTATAGCCTACTTCTATTTTACGTTTGCGCTCACAAAAGTTACAAGTGTGAGAGAATGTTGAGTATAAATAAATTGCCCACCTTTTCTCCTCAGCTAAAGCTTTTGAAGTCAAGTGATTAGTACATGCAACTCAATATGATATCAGAACCAGAGGTCTTGAGTTCGAATACTAACGGACACAATTTATCAAAATAAATTGTAGCCTACTCCTAATCCACGGTTGCGCCCACGAGAGGGAGAGTGTTGAAGCGCTCATGTTTCCTCATCAGCTTAAATTTTGGGATCAACTGGTTAGTGTATGCAACTCAGTAGATATAACCCCACTTATCCTCTCATGCAAATGCCTCTGAAGCAGTAAAAGCTACAGGTTCGAAGAAACATAACTGATAGCAAACATACAGCCAAATCATTTGGTGTAAACCACAAGATGAAATGGCAGTTCAGAAAGTCTTATGTATCAACACCACACCATACCACCTACGGGCTAATTGACCAGAAAGATAACCAGTGCAGCAGCAATGCAGCTCTAATTCTTGGGGCCAATATCCTTCAGAGCGCAGATCTGCTCCTCACCCATAGCAGACATCACAGTCACAATCAGGTCCTTCCCCTCAGCAAATCCATCCTTGATCTGCGCTTAGCAAAGAGGGGCGCTCATGATCTGGAAAAAGTAATTTGGCTGATGCATTGCCAGTAGTTAAGATCTAACCTGGGTAAGAAGACTCTCATCAGTTGGGAGCCTCAGATCATCCTTGGTGCCTCCATTTTCAGTCAGCAAACTGACCTGCAATATATATAAAAATACAAAGAGATCATAAGTTATCATCATCCAGATTTCAGAGCACTAGAAGAGTTAAGAGAGAAACATACAAATCCATCCTCAGAAATGTCAATCAGCTGGTAGTCAGTACGGTTGACATGGGGGACCTACACAGCACAGGAAATAGACGTTCAAATACCAATCACAGAAAGAAACCAACAGCGAAATCAGAACGTGATTTCACACTTACATCACAGTTGTGGGAGGAGGGCACAATATCCTCAAGCTTCTTTCCATTGAAAATGTCAATGGCCACGAAGTGGCATTTTGCATGCCCGTGCTTCCCGGTCTTGGAAGTGGAGACCTCAACAACCTAAATCAGAAACCGAATGAGATGTGAAGCCAATCATTTCAAAAAAAAGAAAGAAAGAAAAGAAAGTAGTCAGCAGCAACCTACTACCTCTGTCCCAGTAGAAGCTTATTTTTAGCTTTTATTGACTTACACTTTGACCAACAATTTTTATAGATTCTGTTAAATTGAAAAACCTAGTATTTGTACTTTTATATTCATTAAAAGAAATAGTTTCATAATATATATAATTTATGTTATTAAACTTAATTAAATGTATCAAAATCATTGGTCAAAGTTGTAGTCAACAAAAGCTAGAAATAAACTTCTATTGAGACAGAGGGAGTACCTAGGAGAAACAGCAAAGGCTTTCACTAAATAGTTTCTAATCTAGGCACAAGAAGGGATACCTAATCAGCACAAGAATGATTACTATACATCCAAACCATGGGTAAAAGGAAAATAAAGTATCAGTATACAGAAGTATATAGATTTCATGATAACTACACCTTGCAATAGCTCGAACCTTGAGAGCACGCAACTTAACTACATAGACAATCCCCCAGGCTGAGGTATCCAACATACATACAACATGGACTTTACCCAGATAGTAATCACCAGTAAGCAATCAGCATGTAGAAGTACAAATTTTTTGCACAAAAGAAGATGGAAGTAACTCAGACCTCACATGAAGTACAGAAGTGCAATTTTGCACATCTGAACAATAAGGATTAAATGTTTCCAATTTTTTAACGACCATCCACTTTCGGTTCAGCGCAACGCTGCTGATGCTCTAACGACCAGATTAACATGTATAGCCACCACCACAGCACATCCAACCGGACAAACAAGACAAGTGAAAATGCCCAAGCACCAACCTTTCGCCTCCTAGACTAACAGAGTAATGGCACAAGACATCTCCCGCACATGACATCCAACTAACAGAATCAAACGGGAAAAGAGGAAAGGCGCAAGGATCCGGACCTTGCATGGGCGCTGCTTGATCACGATGTACCCGTTCTTGCGGATGGTGCCGGCCTGCTGCGGGTAGGTCTTGGACGCGCCAGCGTCGGCCTTGGACTCGAAGTGGTGGTCCTCGGAGTCCGACATCTTCCAAAGCCCGACCGACCGACCGAGAACCCTGCCACCACTAGAGGAAGCGCACGCGCGCGGGTCAGAATCCGTAGAGCCTCGAGCTTGCCGGATCAGATCCAGACCCAACCCAAGAGAGAGGAGAGAGAAACTGCGGCTGCTCACCGAGGACGGCGTCGCGCGAGGTGGGACTGGGACTGGGAGTCTGGGACTGGGAGAGGCGACACGGAGCGATCCTGCTGTAATTTTAATTATATTAATATATAATTATATTATATCATTATAATTATGTAATATAATTATATATTATTATAATTATATGATATCTAAAAATTATAATAAAAGTATAATTATATGTAATTATGTAATATAAAATTGTATATAATTATAATTATGTACTTATATATAATTATAATTATATATTACATAACTGAACCTATAGTAATATATAATTATAATTATAATTATGTAATATAAAATTATAATTATATAATATAAAATTATATATAATTATAATTATGTATTATATAATTACATTTAATTATAATTATATTATATAATTACAATTACATAATATAATTATAATATATATATATATAAATAAACTGACACTCACAACCGGCAAAAGAAGTTCAGAGCCACTTTTGCTTTTAAATTAAAAAAATAATTTCTCATAAAAAACTTTTATAAAAATTCACCCGAGCTCCAAAAGCAATTCAACCAAATTACCAAAGAGAGGCACGATCTGGTAGAAGATAAATGGAGAGGCGCGCTTAAAAAAAATGGAAGGACGCGAATATATGATGCCGAGACACCAGCTCGGACCGAAATCTTGTCAAATCTGCCACGAAGCGGCTAATCGAAACCCTCGATTTTTTATACGACGGCATATTATTTCATCAGTTCTAAATGAAATTATTTAAAAGCGAAGTACAGTTGTTGTGTGAACAACAATAATTTTAAAACGACAGAACTTTTCTTCTTATCGCAAAACGTGTAAAGTATGATGAAGGAAACCATATCAATATACAAGGAAACTATATCAATATGCATTTGAGGCCATAAGTGGACATTAACAGCAGAACATGGATAACAGTTCGCGCAGATCATCCCGAACACACTTGCCCAGCTCTAATGACCCAAACCATCAGTTAAAAACCAAACAGTTCCCAAAAAAGAGCGAACAATCCGATCGCAGGGCCTCTGTCTGAAAATGTTGGCATAAACATCCTAGGTGGATGCTTGCCACACCAGAACGCAAGAAGCACTCAAGACGCAGGCAGCATCAAAGTCACAGAAAGTTCACGTTGCTACAAGAGTGGAACTTTTCAGAAATGCCGTTACAACTTCATACCATCTTTAAGAGGAAGTCCAACCGATTTGCCACTTGCTTCGCTACTTGCCGAATAGCAAAGATCGATCGAAAAAACGCCTCCAACCGAGTTGCTACTCGGATCGTTACTTCTGTTGATTCGCTATTCGGCGCCCTCGATACCCCACAAGTAGCGAGTCATCCTCATTTGCTATCGCAGCTGGGGCTGGGGGCGACGGACGACGGTGCCGAGGCTGGGTGCAACGGACGTGGCGGCGGGGCCGGAGACAGGGACGACCGACGCAGGGCTGGTGGTGGGGGCGGCGAGGCGAGAGACGGGGGCGACGGGCGTGACGGCTGGGGCTAGGGGCGAGGTGCGCGGCGGCGGGGCCAGAGACGGGGGTGACGTGCGCGGCGGCCGGGCCAGCGCGGCAGCAAGGCCGGAGACAGGGGCGACGGACGGCGGGGCCGTGGACATGGGTGGCTGCCGCTGTCGATGGCGAGAACGGGAGTAGGGTATCGGTTGGAGCTCGGTATGAAATCGTTTGCTAAACACGAGTAGGACATTTGCCACTGAGGATGAGATGATAGCAAATGAAAAGTAGCAGCTCGGTTGGAGTTGCTGTAAGGCCCCCTTTGACTGCAGGAAACTTTTATGAGCAAATCTCTTATTTGCAGTAGAAAATTTATTCAATCTCTTATTTGTCCACAATTTTTTTTTTAATTTTTTTATTTCTACCCATTCTTAATTTTTCTTTCTTAATTTGCTCTAACTGCTATATAAAAACATATTTTTTATCCATCTAAGTTGAAAAAAACTAAAATGCAAAGGAAGTAAAATTTAATATTCTTAAACATATATGTTTTCATAACAAAAAAACTTAAAAATACATATTTAATTAACATGTATGTTTTCATATTTTTGAAGCCATTTTTTATGAAAACATACATGCCTAAAAATATCAAATTTTACTTCCTTTCAGGGCATTTTGATTTTTTTCAACTTAGATGGGTAAAAAAATATGTTTTTATATAGCAGTTAGAGTAAATTAAGAAAGAAAAAATTAAAAATAAAAAGGAATAAAAGAATTGAAAATTTTTGTGAGCGAATAAGAAATTAGATAAATTTTCGAGGGCAAATAAGAAATTCTCGACTTTTATTGAATCATACTTTTTCTATAAAATTAAACTGATTCTTGTGAAATTCTTATACAATTTCTATAAAATTTCTACGTTTGAAAGGAGGCCTAGGCTTTAGAAGGAAAAGGAAATATGACCTCGCATCTATCCCCCTTTTTTTTTAAGAACAATGTTCTCCCTGTTCTTTAAATTTTATCTACTGTGCACAATGTGGAACAGGGGAAACATGTGAATCTATACAAGTACAAATAATGCTTAGCAATATACTAACATATAACATGCTGCTACCCTACACCTACATCCTGGCGAGCTCGAATGTGTTAGGCAGAAAGAATAGGAGTCGGGATAAATAGCTTGAATTGTTCTACAACAAAATGCAGGCACCTACAGTTTCAGCTAAAGCGTTTTTTAGCCCAAATGAGGTTTCCCTTTGTAGTCCACCGTTTCTATGAATATCTGGTACTTCTCCAACCTGACCATTAGGAATGAATATGCAAGCGGAATCCAGTGTTAGACAGACTCATCATTTTTTTTGGTAATGAGAAGATTCAAAGTGAAACATAGGGTGTGAAAACTGCTAAAAAAGAAACTGAGATAGGATCTTGCAGTTCCACTCACACTTTATCCTCATTATAATAAGTTGGAGCAACTGCCAAAAGTTGCCCATTATGGTTATACGCCATAGATGACAAACTCCCTGAATACCTTGGTAGCTGCAATGATAAAAACTGTTACATTTAGCTTATAAAGGAGAACAAAATGAATAAATTATCATTAATTGATAATTCAAAGTCAATGGAAAAACTACAATTGGGAAGAAAGAACCAGCTTTCTACGCTTGGCTTATTGAAGCGAGCATCAAAGATGTAACACATGCAAAGCCTTTCTCAAGAGGGTTACCAAATATTCAACAAATTCAGAAGTAATGAAAAGCCTTTCCCAAATCAAAGTTTGATATCATTCTTCCTTGATTAAGAAATATATATTAGGTGACTGGATCCCCTGGCCACGTGTTACTACTTTTTGCGGAATGCATGAAATAATCAATGCAAGAAAGTATGGGAACGATGTGCTCTAGGTGTCTTACCTCAACCAATTTCTTTTTGGATTGAGCATCCCAAGAAATAGCATGTCCTTTATCATCTCCAATAACAAAAGTTTTCATGCTGCTGACCAGAAGCATATGAACTTAGTTCCATCTTGAGAAAAATATGGAACTTATATACACAAAACATACCAGGGATGGATTGCAACGCAATTTACAGAAACCCTATCCGACTTTCCATCTCGGGAATTTGGATGACAACGGAAAGCATATCTGCAAAAATATGAGTCCCAGTGAATTATAAAGGATGATGTGTATTTTGATACCTATTACTTTCCCCCAAGAACTTGACCCCTCTACCTTGAAGGTGTCCACATTGATTCCCATATAACTTATTTAGTTCTGGTTCATCCATTTGTAAAACAAAAAAAAATGTAGATAAGCTCATAAGCATCTATTGATTGATAAAATTTTATTTGCATAGAAAAATGGACAGTCCAACGGTTAAGTGGAGATGATAGATCCATGGGAAACTACGGTTACAACATTGACTCCATATATACATCATGTTCATCAAAATTGCCTTCTCCAAAAACACACTGCCCTTCCTTAATGTATTCATGATTGCAGTTTATATGTATAGTAAATGACACAGAAGAGAAACAGTGACTGAAAGCTAATCAGCAGAATAAAACATTACAAACACTTACCCAATATCACAATCTGTTCCACGATTAAAATACTTCACTGATACAATTCCATCCACAGATCCAGCAACATAACCTAATGGAGTGAAAAACAGTCATGAATTATAAGCATTTATGATTGAAAAACGGTGTCAATTATACAGTTGTCGCTTGGGCGGCATTTGAAGGCAAATCAAAGAAACTAGACCAGCAAATAAGTCCTGTCTTTGGATGAGGACCTACAAATTCGATATCATGAACTATGAATAAACTGAGCAGAACAAAAACTCCTAATAAAAGTACGAAGTCATACCATTCCACTCCGGAGAAGCTTGCATACATTGTATGTGATACTGCAGAGGACAATCTTTTGCTTTGACTGGCCCAGACAGATTCCTTATGTCATAAAAATAAACATTTCTTGCGACTGCAGCTAATAAATACATGCCACATATTGAAAGTGACGACACATGTGACTCCAAGCTTACAGTGCCGATAGGGTTTACTCGTCCTATTTTTCTGTCCCAAAACTGCAGTTTTTTGTCAAAGCTGCCGGTCACAACTTGACCTGAGAAATGGCATAATATTAATAGTAAATACTACATGCTTTGATACAAGTTGAAGTATTTTATTAAATATTCTGTCCCAAAACTGCAGTTTTTTGTCAAAGCTGCCGGTCACAACTTGACCTGAGAAATAGCATAATATTAATAGTAAATACTACATGCTTTGATACAAGTTGAAGTATTTTATTAAATATTTAAGAATGATGCAGCAATGCCTTTTCTGAACTCGCTACATAAACTAAGATGTTATTTCGCAATGATTGGATCACAAATTATGAGAAAACACTGTAATTTCAAAGCAAACATAATGTCTTAGTTTTTATGGTACGGATCAGATATTGTAAACCAATTGAAACTAAAATGGCAAGGCTCGCATAATCATTTCATGTCCAGTTAATGAGTACATTTATACATATCTATAGGTTATTTGGTGGTCAAGAGAAATCATACAGGGAATTAAACAACATAAGACCACCCGTTACCTACTGTTCCTTAGTACCTGTCATCTGGGAGAATTCGATGCAGGTTACTGCATCTTCATGGAGCCCCACCGTGTCATGAGCACCTGAGTGGAAGTCATACCTGAGAATTTTGCCGAACATATTAAACTGCAGAACTTGATAACAGAACCAGCAGGAGAAGCAACACGACAAATTTAACTACTGCAATTCGATAGGGTTGAAATCAAGAGCAGGAAACGTAGAGCACACGAATCCATAGTTCAATCAATCCTGCAACGAATTGCAACGATTTAGTCTTAACATGTACCTCCGCACAGATCCATATGAGCAGCAAGCCAGACCGGCAGCCTCATCCTCGAAGCAGCAGTCGAGAAAGGGCACCTTCGACTCCGCTGTGAACTGAAGCTTGCTCGCGTCGGCATCGTACAGCCGCAACCCCTGAAGCACAAATCCAACGCAAAACCCTATCAGAAAACTCTCCCCAGTTCCACTGAAACACTCAGACAATCTCCCCCAAATTTTCTACTAGAATTGAGAGTGCCCAATTTGGAAGCTAAAATGAGCTGGACCAGGCCCTATTTAGCATCAACAAAACGCAAGTTGCACACATCTCCCTAAAACTCGACCGAATCAGAAATGGCGAGGTTACAGAGCTCCGAACAACGAGGGCGGGGAGAGAGAGAGAGAGAGAGAGAGTGGGAGATCTCACCGAATCCCAGGAGGCGAGCAGGTTGTTGGAGGAGGGCGCGAACCGGACCCGGGAGACGGCACCGGCTATTGCGTCGCCCGTCAGGCTCCGCCTTGCCATGGACAAGGGCGCCCTGTGCTTCCCCCTGTGCTGACCGGCGGAGTGAAACGAAGCGGAGAGCGGACGGCTTTGAAATGAGAAGACTCCCTGCATTGTGGGCCTCGGTGCTTGGAGACTAGGCTCGGCCCAGCAAAAATTGGCCTTCAGATCAGTGTCAACTGGTTCAGAGTAGAATTAGCTCGAACTGTTGGTCCGACATTATCATGATCACATGCGACAAAGTGGAAAGATGTACTTTGACTACTAGTAAGCCCCCTCTAGAATGCAGAAATTTCATTGGCATCATACAAAAAATTCACAAAAATCAGTTAAATTTCATATAAAAAAATAGGAAATGAGAAAAATTCTAGTGTTTCAAAAGGGACCTTGAAAGTTATGTACTGATTACTATTCTGTAGACCAAGTTTGTAAGGATGTCGAATGATTAAGCAGAGGACTTGATTAAATAGAATTTAGATTTTTTAAACACTTTGCAACTAAGCATAGCATAGTAAGCTACAGAAAGAATAAGGGCTATGACTTCATTCATCATACCATCCTTGCTAATGTGATGAGCTATTCTTAAGAGATCAAGGTGTCATACAGGAATTGCAGTTTCACATAATGAACTATACCGGACTTCATAAACCTGGTACAGCTTAATACAATGCTGTTGCAGAAATGTCTTATCAGCTAATTTACGAATTTTATTATACGAAAGGTACACCCATATTTTTGACCCAAAAGCATGACAAGTCGGAGAGGCCAAATAGGCCGACGAAGTATGTACTCCTGACTGTGACCTTATACCAGTCCATCAGAATCTCTACAACAAAGGGGAACCATCCACCACCAGAGCGAATCCAATGCTTCCTGACAAGTTCCTTAAGATGCAAAGGCAATGTTATTACCTGACGGACATCTCGTTCTTCGACACCGCCGTGTCGTTCGTCCCCAACCAAACATACCTTTATCATCTGCTTCTAAGTCTCCAGTACCAGGTGGTTTTAATGGTGCAACTACCTGTACATCCTCCTCTACAGCTACAGTTACATTTTTTAGAGGTTTCCGACCCCTTGTCCGCCCACCATAGCGACCTCGCCTGGTTAAACTTGATTCCCAGGATCCACCGGATGCCACTACTAACCCCTCAAGTAACTGGACGTCCTCTATGATTTCTGGACGGGAAAGCGATGACAGACCAGGCAAAATATCTTTCTGGAAGTCCCGCTTCTGTCGCCTCCTCCTTTGCTGACCTCTTCTAGGCTTGGTGAGTAGGTGGGCGGTCGAAACTGTTTGTTCATCGGTTGAGATTGGAGGTGCCACTGGCCTGCTCCAGTACTCATCAATCTTGGTCTCTTCCAGCTGCAGTGTCAACAATTCAAAAGAATCCAACTCGTCATCACTGGAATCATTAATGCATGTTTCCACTTGCCCAGTTCGGTCATCAAAGTTTGATACAGTGAGACCTGCAAACCACTGCAACATATCATCAGGTTCCTCAACAGTTGCTGGCACATCCATTGACAATGCAATAATGCTCTCAGCTGCAGCTATCGCAGACGTAACAGATGACTCATCAAGTTCCAGGTGTGTATCACGTGCGACAGGGTGTGTGCATTCTTGATGAATTGCCCATGCAGAACCTTCTTCACAAGCTGGCACCTCTAAGTCAATCACAAATGCGCGTTTAGATTGGTTGTTCTGCAATGAGGCCACCTGACATTCATGAGACACAACTGATTCCTCTGAATTATCTTCATTTGGTACATCATCGTTCAGATCAATGAAATTCCGGATTGAGGTGGGATTTTTCTTGATGACTGCTTCAGCAGCTTGTCCATCTTTAGGCACATGCTTTTGGCATGGAAGAGGTAGATGCTCATGTGTCTTGTTACAAATAAGCTGATTTCTGGCAGCAATGTCTTCAGAAGAACCATCCTTCTTGATTCCACACTGTAGGGATGTCGAAGCAGAATCTGACAAATTTCTAATAGTCAGGGCTGCCTCGTTCCTGTATTCATTATTTTTCGGCTCCATTTCAAATCCAAATGAATGACCAAATACCTTAGTTGACTTCTCCAAACCTGTTGGGTCAGCATAAGTAGCTTTGTTTTTGAGCCAAGAGATTCCAAATAAGCTATCATTTTTGTCATGCTGTAAACTGCCAATGCATCTCACATCTTGTTCGACAAGACCATCTTCTTGATCATCTGACAGTGTTTCATTCAAATTAAAGCTTTTAATGCCCTTGCCATGGGACTGTTGAGCTGAATGTTCAAACCTCTGGGTGCTCTTGTGCTCCATGTCATTAGAAATTGCTACTTGATGCCGTGAAGGACATGCAGAAAACGAATCAAGTGGAAAACCAGGATAGTGTCTATCTGAATTGTTGGCATATTTCAGCTTTGGAGTCGAACTTCCAATGCTCTGTGTTACAGCACTAAAACTGGTGTACGAATTAACAGCTGATGATCCATTGAATCTTGGAATGAAAGCAGTGTTACCGATAACACTGCTCCTTGGGTCTACTATGTCCATTGCGGCAGTAACAGAAGGATAGTCTACGGGAGGAATGGAGATGGGAGCAGCTAGGGTGCCCATACTTGTATGATGTGGATGGTCAAATCTAGCGAAGTTATTAGCTGCATAGGATTCCAGAGAGTTCCGTGCAAACCACCCACCTGAACTACTCTGACTGTGATAAACAAATTGATTATTGTTGACAGCCCTCCCATCAGAAACTCTGAAGTATTTCTGCGGATCAGTTTCATTGTATCTGGGTGCTAAGAAATTTATACCACTGACCTGTTTACCTGAAGGATTGAAACAATGGACAAAAGAATTATTAGCAAGACTAAGTCAACTATTACCATATAAGTATAACATGGTGAACATTATGACAACTCCAGTAAACAAATACTGTGATCTGGCTTAATTATTTGTGGACCTGTGATCAGGGTGTGACTTGTGTGATATAGCAGTCCCACAAAGAACTTTATGGCCACCAAAATATGTATAAATAAAAGAAGCCGTAGCAAGTGAGTCTTATTGTTACCTTTATTGATCAATGGCTTCTCATCTTGTCTAATTTTCCCACTTGCATCAAAAAAATTTGAGCTCGCCCCTTTATCGGAGTGTATGTCTTTGGTGTACTCTTTATTGAAATTGAAGTTAGTCGTGTCTGATCTCACTATTAATTGATGCCACCGATTCTCCAAGGTATGTGAAAGGCCTCTCGATACTGATCCATTCACTCTACCCATATCAATACCAGTAGTTGGCTCATTAAGATCAGCAACTTGCTTGCCTCCCAGATTATTTGTTGCCCGCAAACCTGAGGTTGAACTGTTGTCACTCAACCTCCCCAAGTATTCTGCATTAACTAATGTAAGATCAGCACCATTTTGTTGTTTTGTATCTGATGTCAAGCCAAGGAAATCAATGGGGTTATTCTCTGGCACATTGTCATCATCAACATAATGATCTGCAGGAAGTTGAAGGTCAAAAGTGTGTTGTTTGCTTTTTGGAGCTAAGTCACTTGATGGAAATCCATTTGGAGACGACTGCACGCTTCCTTCTCGAAGGAACTTCATGGAGGTTTGGTTTGTATCATCTTTTCTGTATATTGTGGATGAGGGAGGTACCGGCATCTGCCACGTCATCTTTCCATCATTTTGTGGCATTTGAGATGGTGAATTTGTCTGTGATGTATCCATTAGCATTGGGTATGCATACGCCTCTTTGCTTTGATATTGTTTCATCATATCTCTCTGTAGTTGGTAGACCCGGTGCAGTTCAAAGACCTGGACGGTGAGTGCATTGTGAGGCTTAACAGATAAAAAACATTAATTCTAAAGAAAAGATAAAAAAAATTTGATGAGGAAAAAAATGTTTCACTGATGCTAGATTTATGTGAGGTGTTATGCATTAAGATGTTTATTAATTTTATGTGCACTCACCTGTTGTCTGAATATAGCTTCATGTTCAAGCATAGTGTCTTTGAGCATTTCTTTGTCAAAATCAGAATAACCATTTGTTAATTTTGTCATAAATCCGTTGCACAACTGGCTATTTGATGTCTTGTCCTCATAGTATGTTCCACCTATCATTTGCTTTGATGTTGAGATCTCCCGTACCATAATATCTAGGCATATAGATTTCACCCTATACTTTTGCCCCCATTCTTGTTACAATCTGTTCAACAGACCAGTGAAATACCATTGAATTGTAAGTCATGGTACAACTTTTGCAATCTCAACCTCAAATAACGAAAAGGACAGCATGTAATTAGTGGTTAAAGAAAGAAATAGTCAACAGAATTGGCAGCTTAAAAGATAAATTATTGTTTCTAGCAAATTTAAATATTAGGATTGAGAGCATGTGCAAAAAAGGGGAAACTATTAGTCATATGGATGCTTCAACAATGTTTTGGCAGCTTGCACATTTCTGTTCCAAGCATTATGTCGAAATGGAACTTTGATGCCTATATCAAGGAGCACAGCCTTAAGGGCAGGAAGTTCATTACTCCCTAAGTTCCTCAATGTACAGCATTTAGGACAACAAATATAGTGCAATTTAAACTGTAAGTTGTCTTAAACGTCATTTATTTTAGAATGGACTAATTGTTGTTCTTGATAGCATCAATAAATCAAGAAAATAATGCAAAAAAGTTTTGAAAATGTTTTCAAGATGCCCAGCCAGAAATTGTCATCTCAAATGGATTGCATACTAAGCATTGACATGTGATCGTAAGAGAGCTACGTGAGAGACGGTACAACAGCTGGCAATACAATATCATACCAAGATTTACAGCTGCTAACTGAAGCTATATAGGAATTAGAGTGCCATTGGCTAATTACCAATTCAAAAGGTATGGGTTGATCATGCTGAGACTCCCATTACCCTAGATTGTAGCCAGCTGGATTTTGTGATCTTCACAACACAGAACAGCAACAGGATGGCGATGCAATACCCGTGAATAATGCCTCTATCCACTATTAGGAGCCAAACGAATAGCTCAACCTGCTCAGCTGGATGAGCAGCCAAAAGTAATTCCTAAGCTGAACGAGTTCAGGGGAAACAGCCTGCCCATTAAACAGTACAGTTAGGAGTGTGAAAAGATCCAGCAAACGAGATGCACAATGTATCATATAACAGGCACAATGCAACGCCGAGACTTACTACCATATCCGTAATAATGAAGAAATCTTACACAGGAACAAAGGATACAGCATGGAAAACCCAATTCTAACTAAAATATTCTTCTCCCGAAGAGAAGGAAAATGCATGTACAACTGTTATGATGTCAACTCGTCTGACGGCTGTGGAGAAAAAAACGGAGAGTAGACAAGTCAACCGTCAATATTTCAACGAACTTGATAAATCCTCCAATAACCAGTTCTATCAAAGGGCCTATCAATCATCATCACCGAACGTGGGAACCGAAAAGCTTCTAAGCACTAGATGCAATTATAAGCTACACGCCGTCAATCTAACCGAAATTCCACGCAGAACTAATTGCGACGAAAAACCGAAAGGGGGAAAAAATCAGAACCTTGGACGCATCAAAGAAGAAGCAAAAAAAGGAGGAAAAAAGCTGCGTCTTTTTCACAACAACCGAGCTCGACAAAACACGACACAAAAAATATCACCTCAACGACTCTTGGCACTGCGCTGGAGCGGGTTGAGCCTGACGACCCTCAGCATCCGGCGAACGAACGGCCTGGCGGGCACCAGCACGCCCATGTCCCCGAGAAGGCCAGCGGAGACGCCACCCCCGAGCCCCCAACGAGCCGGGCGGCCACGGCAGGAATTTTTCCCCCAAAGAAAACGAAGCAAATTTCACGGCTAGCAAGCAGTCAAGCTCGAGACGGGAAGGAATTGCGGCGGATCCGGGATGGGGGTCGGGGAAGGAACTGGATCTGATGGGCCAGGAGGCGAAGGGAAGATGAGAGAGAGAGAGAGAGAGAGAGAGGAGGTGCGTACTGGCTGGGTTCTTGTTCTTGTTTTGTCGGGCCAAACGACTGCGTGGCTCTCTCTCTCCTTTTTTCCTCCTTTTCTGGGTTTTGGATGTGTGTTGTTTGGTTATGCTCTCTCTCTCTCTCTCTCTCTCTCTATCTCTACAAGCACCTCAGTCTCCTGTGGGGTGTGGTGTTTCTCTCTCCCCTGGGGAAGGGAATGGAACGACCTCTTCTAACTACGTGTAAGGACAGGCAGATTTGTTGACATGTGGTCTTTTTATTCTCTCTCCTCCTGCTGATCCTTCCTCAGCCCTCTCACCCACTTTCATTTCATCCGCCTTCCCATCTCTGTCCCCTCTCTTTCTACCTCATCCTTTCTCTCTCATCAGAGAAAATACAATAATCTGGTAACACTTGTTTTCCCTTCCCACCTGCTGCTGTCTCCATCGGAATTTTTCCAGGAAAACCCCAGGCACACAAATTTATCAGTTGTAATAATCACGGGTCGTTTTCATTATTGAAACAAGGCACAGGAGGCAGGACACATGTTTATTGAAAACTAGTCGGCTTTTATGATTTTCGAAGAAATTTGTATAGTTTCATCAGTTGGACAGTTTTAAAAGAAAATTTAATTTAAAAAAAATATAAAAATTTGAAATATTGAAAACATTTAAAACAGATTGATAAAGTGGTAACTTTGAGGGGATAAACTGGAGTGTAAAAATTTTAAAATTTTAAATAATAATGAACTTAATCGATAAATTAGTTAAACCGCTCAATAAACAAAAAATCATCTAGTTAACTGTAGTGTTTGATCAAGTTTTATTTGATTTTTATTTTTTTATTTGAAATTGTTTTCAATTAACTTTTATGATTTTTGTAATTTTTATCAAACTGGTCCCATCGATTTTCACAGTTTAGTTACCCAAACCTGAGGTAGGCAGCTGTATATGATTTTTCCCTGTGATGATTATTCGTTTTCTTCTTTGGGTGGCCATGGAAAGAGCTTGGGGGATAGTGACCCCTGCGGGAGAGAATCTGTCCACTCCAGCTGCCCTTTGCTTGCTGGTGGGGGAGAGAAAGATACAAGTTGTAATTATAAAAAAACCATGTGGGTTGCTCCTTGAGGACAGTACCAAACTTCGTTCCCAAATCTTACAAATCCAGACATCTTTACTCCTTCCTCGTGATACTTTATTTTTTCCTCAGCTCACATGCCAACGCTGCAACGGAGTAGTAGTACTTCGTACTAGCACTCCGTATCTTCTTCACCTAGAAGTAGAAAAATAGCTGTAGTATAAAATTTTATACTTGCATCTGACATGATCACATGCTCAAATGCTAGCTGCCGTTCCCGGCTCTGTTTCCTTCGTTCGTTACTAGCATGCGCAACGGTAGCATGCCAATTCATGCATTTTTGCGTGAAGAATAAAGATGGGGAAGAAAATCGACAAATTACCGGCACTTCTGCCTGAGAGTGAGGCTTTTCGGGTCCACAAAAAAAGTACGGCCCGGCATGGGCATCGGCAACGAATCCCGATACCTGGGTCTGCCATGTGGGCCCGCGCCAAATCACGAGGGGCGGCTGATGACAGCGTGTCTTCCATAAACATCGCAGTCATAAAGTACTACGACAAGAGCGACCACTAATCAAACCTCCGTGTATTGTAGTGCTACTAGTACTAGATAATCTCTGATTAGTTTCCAAAAAAGATAATATCCGATAATTCCCTAAAAAAGATGATCCCTGATATTTATCTGGACCGTCCGTTGACGACCGTGCGCCGGGTGTGGACCTCGGATTCCGCGAGCAGAGCAGGGAGGGAGGAAGGGAATCAACGGACCGTTCCACTCCCGCACACGCTTCTGGCCTCGGAACTAGGCGAGTCACGTACGCCATGCGATCCAAGGTCTCGATCCCGGAACTGCTGGATCCCGGGAGCGCATGGCGGCGTGGCGCCGTTGGTTGCGTCGCACTGATGGCGCGCGGTCCCCAGCAGTGGACAAGTATGCTATGCTTCGAGGCCACGGGACGTCACTCGCGTTCGTAGGTTCATCTGAGACAGAGAAGAAGTAAAGAGAAGAGAGCGACGCGAGCGAGATGCATTAACGTCTGTGCTCGCTGGTAGGAGTAGATCGATGAGCACTGCTGGATGGTTAGAGCGCGGGCACATGCAGAAGCGAAGTTCAGTTCAACGCCAGTTCAGGTTTCCAGTAACTCTGTTACTCGTCCGCAGGGTTGTTTAAAGGATCTGACCAGTTTTCACAAAAATTATAAAAACTAGTCAAAAATAGTAGAAATCGCTGTTAATTTAAAATCAATTTTCGACATGAAAAGGTTATTTTTGGTTTGCTGACCTTTTTTTGTTTTGAATTTTTAAAAATTTGAATCTAAATCAATTTGACCAGATTTCCATTGGTTTGACTGGTTTTTTGTTTTTCAATTTTTTATTTTTAAACGAAAAATTGACCTTCTGTCTAAATTGGATCGGACTAATTTGATCCAAAACTATAAAAATCGATCCGTTTTGGATTGTTATTGTGAACCTAGCTCATCCGTACTTAAAGTTATGAAATCATGGGACCAAGTTTTCAAGTAAACAAAAAAAATACGACCAGGTTATTCAAGTTATAGGATTTTATAATAAGTTACTATCAAGGTTTCATTTACCGTTTGAAGTCCGAAAATCGACCGCTACCGCCACCGATTTAGCCTTTTTTACGAAACCGATACATATGTAAAAATCAAATTTTGAAATGAAAACCACAGAGTGCTCATTTTCTTTGAGAGCAGGTTTGGATCCTTAGAATTGAATTCATTTTGAGATTTATAATTTAAACATAGATTAATTAAGTTAATATAGTTGTATATAAAATATATTTATATATTTATTATTAAGCATAAAAGAGACATATTTGTATGTTGTATTTTTATTGTAGAGAATTGAGTTAAAAAATATGTTATAAATTGGGGAATAAAATTGTAACATAACGATTTATAGAATCTATTTTTATATTTCACCTTATAAATTTGAGATAGATTTATTTTTTAGCTTAAAAAAGTTATAAAATATCAAATTTCAAGCTAAATAATCTAATTTATTATGTAAATTTCAATTTTTGCAAAATAAATAGATCCAAACTAGCCTGATTTACTGCCAAGCGAAAGGGGCAAGCAGCAGAAGTCCGGTTGTTCCAAACGTGGAAGACAACCTTTGGCGCGGAGGAGTACTACATGCCCGCAACTTTTGTCTGTGCAAGAGGCAGCCCGTCCGTCGATGCTTGCTGGCGCATTTCCGGACGGTTAGGCTGTCAAACGCATCGGCACGGTTCGATTCAACAGCAGGACCACGGGTACGCCATTGATTCAAGCGGGATGTACGTTCGTTCTCTTGAGACGTTAGATTCCTAATACTCCAGATTCGATTGATGGTCAGTACGCTGGTCTAGAGAAAGATTGAGAGATCGCCCTGCCTCCGCGCCGAAGTTAATTCCGGCCGGCCGGTGCAGTTTAACTTCACTTGACTTTACCGGACGACTTGTTTATTTTCCCGTCTACGAAAGTCCTGTTTTGAACTCGTCAAAGGGGAGACCGGAGACACCTCACAAATCTCATCCTCTCGTCAGAATACATTCCAAATCGCATCGCCAGTGGACCCGGTACAAACATGTTAAACAGTCAGCGGTACCAGCAGTAGAACTGTAGCACGAGACGCAGCGCACGAGAACGAAAAACCCGTCCCCGAGCGAGCTTCGCGCCTGCGCGGCTGCGCTGCACGAAGGAGAGTCGCAGCAGCGCAGCTGTGCCCGCCCAGTGTCTGGTCGACGAGGCGACGGCAGAGGCATCCAGCAGAGTGCTCGCGCTCACCTTCTCGGTCGCCCGCCCGCGCATTGATGTCCGCGGCATGGCCGCCGCGCCTCAAGAGCCTCGCTTCGCGGTAAAAGTTATAACGAGGAGCAGGAGCAGGCAATGTGGCTGCGAAAGAAATGAATAATACGTGGTATCGTAAATAAAATTTATTTTTTTAAAAAAATAAAAATTAATTTTATCTATTTATTTATTAATCCAACGGATACAACGAAGAGCGGTAGTAGAAAATTCGCTTATCTCAGCTTCGCTCGCTCGCTCCTCGACCGGTCCCCGTCCCCCGGCCGGCAGCGCGTAGTACCGTTTGGAGTCCGTGCGTGCGCGAGGCGGGACATCCGCGTGTACTGGCCTGGCAGTAGCAAGCACCCTTGCTGCGAAAGCAACCAACTCGTTTGTTTTTTAGAGCTGGTGGACACCAGATCTGGTCGCTAGCCTGGGGTTCGTTCCTGCGAACCGTGGGATGGGCGCTCCGCTCCGGACCTCCGGTGCTGTTGCGTGGATCGTGGTCTTGTCCTCGAGCATGCGCATCTGAAGCTGCTACTGCCCATAAAGGCCGCCCTGTGCACTGTGTCTCGGTGGTGCGGCATCGGTTGTGAAAGCCTTTCGCACTGTTTCGATCGGCGTTGTTGTCGCCGGCACCGTCGGCGTAACCTCCTCCCGACTCTGACCACGTGACTGACGTGCCTATCGAACGGTAATGACCGGCCGTGGCTAACAGCGACGTTATGGTGATTTAATTAAAGACGAGGTTCGTCCGAGGGCATTTCGGCGCGAACGCTAATGCTCCTGGCTGCCAGAACCCACTGTGCGGATTGCCGCGGCGACCCCGTCCGACGCCCGCGTCGAAATCGAATCGAACCGGCGGGGCGTCGACGCGGCTGGTGTCACGTGACTCGCGAGGGATTCGCTCTTCGTCGGACCGGAATCTTAGAAAAAATCAGTTCGGCCGTCATGGGAATTTGGGAGACGATCCGGTCTCGGTGATCTTCTGCGCCGCGGAGCCAGTGCGCATCCGGTGCGCGCCGGGCCTGGCCCGAGAGGAGCCGTGACATCGCTGTTGCTGCGCGGCGGCGCCCCACCGGCATGTCGGACGCGTGCCGTGCCGCGTCCGGTCGAGGGATGTCCATGGCATCCGCCGAATCCAATCTCCCGAGCCCTATTATCTAGCGCAACAACAGTAGGGCTATTTTCTTTCAAGAAGGTGACAGCAAGCTCCAAACTGAACTGGAGATTTAGTAGCGCTAGTGCGGTAACCCCTATCCGCTACTACTGCACTAACGTGACATATTGGAAGTGGAAACCCAGAAAGGCGACGACTCAACCAAAAGGCTCGTCATCACAACTAAGCAACGCAAATCAAAGCATGGCCAGGTAAAAAAAGTAGTACTAAGCATTCCCACTCCCCCCTGCGCCCCGGCTGGCTTTATTTTATTCCGGATACCCCAGAGCGATGAGGCGGCGAGGTTTCGCTCAGCTCGATCGGGCCTCGCAACTCGCTAGTGTAGGAGTAGTAGCTTTGCACGACGCAGCCTTTTCCTTTCCTGCCTCTTTTTTTACGAGTAGCTCGTCATTGCTGTTGGTTGGTTGGGTAAAAGGCACGAGAGCATCCAATCTAGGGCTCATGTGGTGTGGAGAAAGACGGAGAGGAAAAGGGAAAGGCTTCCGCATCTTTGCACCGGAAACCAGCGCGGTTTGTTGGGTTGGACTACCTGCTGAGATGAACTCAGAGGGGATCAGAAGTCTACGGTTTTCGCAACGTAACTGCGACCACCGTGTGTCCCGAAACTTAGCATCTGTCTAATATTCCAATTTCTGGGACTGGCAAATTTCTGCGAGCAGTAGTACATGAGAATCACGAGATCTGGGGAGAAAAGTAGCCTCGGAATGAGCAGGCCCCCACCTGCCTGATTAGAACTGGCAAATTTAGGTTACGTATTAATACTGGCCCAGCTGCTGTCGGATCATGGCTTGTAGTGACAGCATCTCGGAGAAGTTTTTAGATGAAAAGATCTTCGCAAGAGCGGCTCAATCATACCATCCATTATTCCGTAAATTAAAATAAACAGACCATATTCCCAGCTTTCTTTCCGTTTTATCATGCTACAGAAAAGAAAAGAAGATACTCCTCCTGGGCTAGAAACTGCAAAAAATATTTGGTGCTATCGGCGGCTCCAGGAGTCAGAAGGACGACGCAGCTTTGCCCAGAGCGGCATCAGGTGGCAGGCAGTCAGAAAAAAAACAAAGGGGCAGGCCGCCGCGGTCCGAATCAATTCGCTGTTTGACCCACCGGTCACCCATGCAGTCGGAAGAAGATCAGGTTGGGCAGGCCGGGGCAGTGAAGCAGCAATCAGTTGAGGTTCTAATGCTAAACTGTTGCTCGGAGTAATTTCTTTAGTTCTTAATTAATTACATCGAAAACCAAATTATCCAAACTATTAACTACAAAAATAAACTTGCATGATACAGTAGTACTATCTTACTAAAACTCTACTCCAGTATGCAATGCGCGTGGCAGGCTGGCAGCGAGGGAACTCGTCTGTGCTACTCTCATCGTGGCTTATATTATGCGGCGAGGTTGTTCAGGCCCATTGTTCGTCTACGAAGCCCAAAGGCTAGATAATCTAGACTTGGCATCAAGCGCGACCTGATCAAGTGGCCCGCTCGGTCGATAATGTTCTCGCTTGTACCCCATGCCAAGGCCCAGAACTTCCCTCCGCATCAAACAACGCGCACCGGCGCAATACGCCACCGTACGGAACCCATGTGCCGCGCTCTCCTCTCTCTAACTGGGCCAAACACGGCGCCCCCACAAGGCCCACACATCCCCGCTCAACTCCTCTCGGCTCAAGCTGAACTCCTCAGCTGGGAATCCTGGGATTTATTCAAGAGACAGGAGAGCCTCGCGAACACCGCCACCTTTTGGGCCTGCTCCCTCACTCCCTCTCGTCTGCGTCCGTCCAGCCCGATCCCCGATAGCCATTGCTGCTTTACGCTTGCAGAAGGGAGGGTACCAGAGGAACGAGAGTGATGGGCCGGAGCAGGGTGGCGGCGGCGCTGCTGCTGGCGGTGGCGACGTGCCTGGCGGAGCTGCCGGCGACAACGACGGCGAACAAGATAACCATCAACTGGAAGCCCAACGTCAACTACTCCGACTGGATCGAGGAGCACCGCCCCTTCTACAAGGGCGACTGGCTCGGTACGTGCACGCACCCTCTACTGCCTGCCCCTGCCACCTCTTCTTTCTTCGTTCGCGTCTTCAGCGTTCCCAGATCTGAATCAATGAGAAGAGGTTCGTCTTCGGCTATTCACTCGTTCTAGTCCACGGTGCTAATTTGCTCGGCCATCCGGCAGTGTTCTACTACACCGCGGGTCAGGCGGACGTGGTGCAGGTGGACGAGACCGGGTACAACAAGTGCGACGCCTCCAACGCCATCTACAACTACAGCAAGGGCCGCAGCTTCGCGTTCGAGCTCAACGAGACCAAGACCTACTACTTCATCTGCAGCTTCGGGTACTGCTACGGCG
>BCLG01001024.1:27843-39828 GCA_001602295.1 Zoysia matrella | reverse complement strand
CGGAGCGTGGCGAGCGATCGGGGAGTGCAGGGCTCCGTCTCGTCGGAGGAAGGTACGCGGCCTCGTCTCGCCACCGATTTCCATGTATCAAGCGCCTGCTGGAGGCTATGCGATTCCAGTTGCTGTTCATGTGACGCTGGTGTGTGATCCCCGTCCCGTTCGGGGCGGTAGCCGCGGTTCGGGCGTTGGTGTGCTGCGTGTTCCACAGCCATGGGTTAACTGCTGACGCCTCATGGGGGATGGGTTGTTAGATGATTTCCAATTTTGCAGTTGAACGGGAAATGTGTTCTTCACATCAGTGGACACTGGACAGTGGTGCTGATCTTATGGCCCTGAACTGAACGAGTGAAATATGTCTGAAGAAATGCAGATTCGGATTTTTTTTTTACTGGGTGATGGATCGTGGGCTCCTTTATGTTTGTATAATTATGCAGTATGCGTCATCATAGGGTGACTAGAAGAGTTGCATCATATACCGAGGCTTAATTTATTTTCTGAAGGTGTCTGAAACAGTATCGCGAATTGCGATTTTAGGATATCTGGACTCGACCATAGAAAGGACCAATGTACTAGATACGTGACTGCCTAGCCGTAACTAGTAGTTGTGCCTGTAAAATAAGATGCGGCATACTCTGCCTTTAAAATCCAGTTATATCTATGCTTGTTGCAATTGATGAGGTGATATATGTGGTGCATGCTGGATGCTGTGCAAGCATTTCTATACTAGTTCAGCAGGGTTCATTCATTTCCTTCAGTTTTTAATCTAAGACATCTACGCAATAAGTTAATCTTTCAGAATCTGAAATTATGGTCTTGTGAAACAGGGCTTCCAAGTGTGCTAAATTCCATCGACTCGTCTGCCATTGCATCAAACATCAAGCACCATGCAGAGTTCACGCCCTTGTTCTCTCCAGAGCACTCTTCGCCTCTAAAAGCTTACCATGCAACTGCTAAAAGTGTTCTTGATGCGCTGCTAATAAATTGGAATGCAACTTATGATTATTACAACAAGATGAACGTGAAGCAAGCATATTATCTATCCATGGAGTTTTTACAGGTGCCACCTCGTTCCTGTAACCTGGTCATTTGTATTTTGTTAAATATTTCATCATATTTTCTTGGTTATTTTAATCGTATAATGTAGGGACGAGCTCTCACAAATGCTATTGGCAACCTAGAGCTAACTGGAAAATATGCAGACGCACTAAAGCAACTTGGACAGAACCTAGAGGATGTTGTGAGCCAGGTAAGGAGGTTTTTTTGGGAGTTGGTTCTTAAGCCCTCTGGTTTTAACTTATTGACGTTGGCTAATGCAAAATTACACTAACTCTCAACAATTTAAAACTGGAGCGACTAATTCTTATCAAATCTTGCATGAACTATAATCATGAACAAAAAACCACATATTCACATCTTATTATCAGTTTGCATTTGGTATGGTCTAGCTTGATAGCTTTTACAATGAGTTTCGCTTATCAAATTTTATGGCAGTAAAAGTCTATTGATGCCTACAATGAATCAGGAACCAGATGCTGCCCTTGGAAATGGTGGTCTAGGACGTCTGGCTTCCTGTTTTTTGGATTCTTTAGCCACTCTAAATTATCCAGCGTGGGGATATGGACTTCGCTATAAATATGGCTTGTTTAAGCAGATCATAACAAAAGGTGGTCAGGAGGAGGTTGCTGAGGATTGGCTAGAGGTACTGATAGTCCTTTTTGTTGCTGTTTGATCCCCAAATTACTCCCTCTGATTTCGAATTATTTGATGCTTGGACACCTTTGTTTAGTTCACTTTAGGCTGAGCAAAATTTTACGAACATCGAATATCGAAAACTCGTCAAGTATTAAGAGCTGGAGAATATTTATTTTGGCGGTATATTGATTTGAATGGTGAATTGTTTAAAGTCTGCCTGTTAGCTTGTTATGGGTCGATTGCCATATAATTACTGCAGATGGGGTATCCATGGGAGATTGTGAGAAATGATGTCTCGTATCCTGTGAAATTCTATGGCAAAGTTGTTGAAGGCACTGATGGAAGGAAGCACTGGATTGGAGGAGAAAATATCAAGGCTGTGGCACATGACGTCCCTATTCCGGGCTACAAGACTAGAGTTACAAATAATCTTCGGCTTTGGTCAACAACAGTACCATCAAAAGATTTTGACTTGGGAGCTTTTAATGCTGGAGATCATGTCAAGGCCAATGAAGCTCACCTAAATGCTGAAAAGGTCCAATTTGCACAAATTTTCCTTATGAGTAATTAACTGTCAGCAGTCTAATATTTAACAAGCTGCAAATGTCCAGTTGCATTTATAACCTCTTGATTTGGGGTTTGTTTTTTTATCATGTAATTTGTTTCACTTCTTGCTCCACCTTCCGATTTATAATTATATAAAGATAAAAGTAATCGTCTGCACAAATTGAAAAGGGCCAACAAGATATGGTTCCAACACATAGTCCACGGCATGTAACTTGTATTGTTGTGCATCCAATATAATGGGTAGTAGGCTTCAATTGACTAGCGTGTACATGCCAGTAAGAACCTATCCAAAAATCGTCCCCTGGACTCTATTGGCTTTCCCTTTGCGAGGATTGGAAAAAGATATAGAGTATCCTTCTTGTCCTCGATTATCTGGACATATTTAGTAACGTTTAGGCTTAAGCTATATTTTAGGGTATAGTTCATTGTGTTATGCGGTGGTAATATTCATAGTTTTGATGACCTCAGACTTAGGTTCCCCACAATCCTTCCCAACTTATGTTTGATGCGTTAGTTTTCTTGTCATGCCAGATATGCCACATATTGTATCCTGGCGATGAATCACAAGAGGGTAAAATTCTCCGCTTGAAGCAACAGTATACATTATGTTCAGCATCACTACAGGATATTATTGCTCGTTTTGAAAGTAGAAGTGGTGATTCTGTCAACTGGAAGGATTTCCCCTCCAAAGTTGCGGTGCAGATGAATGACACCCACCCAACTCTATGCATTCCCGAGTTAATGAGAATACTGATCGATGTTAAGGGATTGAGCTGGGATGAGGCATGGAGTATTACAGAAAGGTATTAACAAGTCTTCTAGATGATTATTCCTATTAGTTGGGACTCCATTTCGATTTATTTCCATATTCTTTGTGTCCAAATTTACCATTTTTCTTTAATTTCTCATTCATGTTGCATTGCAATGGTGCTAATTTCCTGATCATTTCCAGAACGGTGGCATACACTAACCATACCGTGCTACCTGAAGCTCTGGAAAAGTGGAGCTTGGATATAATGCAGAAACTTCTACCTCGACATGTTGAGATCATAGAAGTAATTGATGAGGAGGTATTCAGTGTCCAGAAAAACTTATGAAAATTTATTTCTTAAATATTTAAGGTCACTTACATTTTCTCTATCATTGATCTGAAACAGCTGATAAACACCATCATCTCAAAATATGGTACCGCAGATACTTCACTGTTAAAAAAGAAGCTGCAAGAAATGCTGATTTTAGACAATGTGGACCTTCCACCTTCTGTTGCCAAGCTATTTGTTAAACCTAAAGAGAAAAAGGAATCTCCGTCTAAATTAAAGCAGAAATTACTTGTTAAATCTTTGGACACTATTGATGATCTTGAGGCGGAAACTGAATCAGTAGAAGAAGCAGAAGCCATTCTTTCTGAGACGAAAGAGGAAAAGGTTGAATCTGATGATGTTGTCACAGAAGAAGATTCTGAGGACGAGTTAGATCCATTTGTGAAATCGAATCCTAAGATACCAAGAGTTGTTCGCATGGCAAACCTCTGTGTTGTTGGTGGGCATTCAGTAAATGGTGTAGCTGAAATTCACAGTGAAATTGTGAAACAGGAGGTGTTTAACAGTTTTTATGAGGTATGTACACGAGTCTTTGTGATCTTATTGTCAAACTGTTGTTATAATTGTTTACATATGTTATTTAACATGTGTCAATTTTCTGTTATTGATAGATGTGGCCAACAAAGTTCCAGAATAAAACAAATGGAGTAACTCCTAGGCGCTGGATTCGGTTTTGCAATCCTGAATTAAGTTCAATAATTTCGAAGTGGATAGGGTCAGATGAATGGGTTCTTAACACTGACAAACTTGCAGAACTGAAGAAGGTACTTCAAGTAATTTTCCTATTTACTTTTAAATTTCCCTTTTAGGTACATTTTTCATACTAAAATCAGTTAGTGATGTTACAGTTTGCTGATGACAAAGATCTGCAATCAGAGTGGCGAGCTGCTAAAAGGGCTAACAAGATGAAGGTCGTCTCTCTTATTAGAGAGAAGACGGGATATATTGTCAGTCCAGATGCAATGTTTGATGTACAGGTATTTTCCTAACCAAAAAAAAAACATTTAGGAACCCATGTGAACCGGTGCTAAAGCACATATTTCTAGCTGTTGAAGTCATCGATTCAGTTCAAACTATCATTAAAGGGAAAAAAACACTAGTTACCTTTATATATTCTCATTTTCTTATCACAAATTGTGTTGTCTGCTTGTCGACTTAATTTTTTGCACCTGTATTCCATAGGTGAAAAGGATACATGAGTATAAACGACAGTTGCTAAATATCCTTGGAATTGTCTACCGGTACAAGAACATGAAAGAAATGAGTGCAAAAGAAAGAACAAAGAACTTTGTTCCAAGGGTATGTATATTCGGTGGAAAAGCATTTGCAACATATATACAGGCAAAAAGGATTGTCAAGTTTATTACAGATGTTGCCGCTACTGTAAACCATGATCCAGAAATTGGTGATTTGTTGAAGGTAGTTTTCCTGTTAGACACCATTTTTCATCTTTAACGTTCCCTATGATGTATTTGATTAGTGGTTTCACTGATACCAAAAGTTACAGTCTCTATGTTGATGCTTGTATAACCACGCTGTTTAAATCAGACAACTGATGGCCATGTTGTTGATTATTAAATTATATTTTTTATTATTTTTTCCAGGTTGTATTTGTTCCAGATTATAATGTTAGTGTTGCTGAGACGCTCATTCCCGCCAGTGAATTGTCCCAGCATATCAGGTAATATTTTGTTTATTTACAGTCTTATATAGATGTGAAGAACCTACACAGGTATTTCTTGTGCCTTTTCACTTATTACAAAATAAATATTTATTTATTTGGAGATAACACCATTCAGAATTACCACTGCATTTTAAAATATAGTACAATATCTGCTTTGTTTAACACTCGTATTGTCCATTCAGTACTGCAGGAATGGAAGCTAGTGGAACCAGCAACATGAAGTTTGCAATGAATGGCTGCATTCTTATTGGAACTTTGGATGGTGCGAATGTGGAAATCAGAGAGGAGGTTGGAGAGGAAAACTTTTTCCTTTTTGGTGCAGAGGCACATGAAATTGCTGGTTTGCGGAAAGAGAGAGCTGAGGGAAAGGTACAACAAGAGTTTCATTTATTGAATTACTTATGCCTTTTGTCAAGCTAGTAAATCTCTATATGCAGTCCCCATAGTGCAAGTCAAGCAAATTCGTTATGTGACCTTTTTCTTTTCTATTCATCTAGTTTGTGCCTGACCCAAGATTTGAGGAGGTTAAGGAATTTGTCCGCAGTGGAGTTTTTGGGACTTACAACTATGATGAATTGATGGGTTCTTTGGAAGGCAATGAAGGTTACGGGCGTGCAGATTATTTTCTTGTTGGCAAGGATTTCCCCAGTTACATTGAATGTCAGGAAAAAGTTGATGAGGCCTACAGAGATCAGGAAGTAAGTTCTCAAATTGACTTCTTATTTTCTGGGTTGCGTCTATGTATAATGATTACAAAACTTATATTCTACTGAGGTTTTATACATAGTATTTCACTGTATGATTACCTAACTAAATCACTGCAACACTTTCACGTTCAAATGGCATTATATGTGGGCATTAAATCAAGCAGTGTTTACTGTCAGAGAACTTTGTTGCAACTTCTATGACCAGTCTTTAAAGTAACGTTTTGATCAAGGTAAATGTAATTCTGAATTTCTCATGTTAGTCGCTGATGTATCTTTCAGTCTGCAAGCTCGGATCTGAAGAGTAAACAAGGCATTGCTCTACTAGATTTTTCCTTCCCGCAATTATGTAGCTCACTTGGCAAAAATTCTGGAAAGAGATCAAATCTGCGTTTTCACTCTGCACATTTTGCTTTGCTATTTATGGCGTGTCCGGCTATTTGGCTTGCATTTAGACCATTCTAACTTCACTGTTAACATTGTTACACGGTTATTGCCAACGCACGGATACACAAGATTCTAATTCGTTATAATCACGTTTTGAATATTCTCCTCTGCGCAGTTATGGACAAGGATGTCTATCCTCAACACAGCTGGTTCGGCCAAGTTCAGCAGCGACAGGACGATCCATGAGTATGCCAAGGACATCTGGGATATCAAACCTGTGATTCTGCCCTAGATGGGTGGGCATCGGCGACTCTCCGGCAACACCCGGAGTCAAGGACCAGTTGGTAACAACATTCGCCCCAGCTCCTTAGCAGAAAGTGGTGCAAGCCTCAGTTTTGTGTAGAAAAACGCAGGTGCAACGATAGAATTTTGCCGGACGGTAATATCGATATGGTTGTCCAGGACTTAGCTTGAAGTTAGCTATGGCTTTACGCCATGTATATTCGTTAATAATGCTGAGGTAGAAATACAATGACCGTCACCGTTCAGTTGCTTCTCTCTGGTGTTATCCCATCCCCATTACCCATGGTTGCTTCTCTGCTTGTACTCTCGTGACGAAAATGGTAGGAAAGTACGGGGCAGGAATTAGTGCTCTGATGACGCCTACAGATTCTCCACCATTCATGGGGTGAGCGGTGGGATCGTGCAGTGTGATATCTTCAGCATCTGCGATCATAATCCCTGAGATGAGAAGAAAGGAATATACGGGGTGATAGAGATATGGAATCAAGGATAGAATTGACTTGAATTAAATACAAGGCACATCACAGTAGGGAAGATGTGGAGGGGTGGTAAGACGGATCGAGATCGTCTGCCTTCAGCTGATTTGAAGTCACGCCGTGCCATCACTCGTAAGACGGTTGGTGCGAGCGTGGCTGGTTTTTGTCAATGGCACCTGTCCACCGACGGTCATGCCATTATTATTTTATTAGCTCTTTGTTTAAATTATATGCTTGGAATAGTAGTCATTTATAGATATTCATATGGTTTTGTACCCCGTGATATATTAACCGGCACTAGGATGTGAACCGAGATTTTGCTTACGGGTCGGGTTAGGCTGCAAAGATTTGGCTGATAATAACCAGTTCGCATGGATGTCGATGTGCCTCTAGATGTCAAGTCAGAAAAAAAAAGATATGTTGCGGAAAATCTACGAGTGACTTGTACGACGGGCCAGGATTTGGACGGTGTTCCTGCATCCGTAACGCAGCTGTATGTCAGTTCCGTATTTCTAATTTTCCAACGTAGCTAATCAACTAGACAGATACTTTCGTTTTAAGAAAGCAAATCTCGAACTAGCCCCAAGATTGACCGGACTACCGGTCCACGTAAACGTTACTTTTTTATATAGTAGGAGTAGCTCGAGATTATTCAGAAGCACATCAACCGTATAATATTAATACATGATTTGTTTTTCTCGAACACAAGAAATATGACTTATTATCCGTGAGCTTGAGAAAAAACAAAATAAATCACATTTAATTCTACGATCGCCTTCTTTAGCAAGAAGATTTGAGATCGGACCCTAAACTCTAAACTTGATTATTGTAGTAATGAATACAGGGGCATAAGTTAGGATATGTGTGTCCATAAGTGTGGTGTACAAAATCAGAAGGCATGTTATGGCTGAAAGCTCACTGTGGGCCACAGCTAAAAATCTTTAAATTCATCTACAGTGTCCGCGCGAGAGTACATCTAATGCAAATTAAGAACCCGCAGTACTTACGTTATTTAACGTTATTTATTTATATATGGCCAACCTCGTATAAGAGAACGTGTCAACTTGCGGGAACATTCTAATCCCCCATCTATATTGTTAATCAAATAAAGTTGTTTTACTGCTCATTTTAGTACTTTCTTCGGGTACCTTTTGTATACTCTCTATTTACCCCTTTGGTGTCGAAAAGGAAATTGTTTTAAACAACGCTAAGGTCTTTAAAACAATACTAACTTTGACTCATTTTTATAAAAATATTTATTAAAAATATCATATGTATATTTTTATGAAAATATTTTATAAAACAAATCTAATAAAATACTTTTCACATTTTTAGACTTAACATATTAAAATTATTTATAATTTATATTCTTAATATTTGAGTAAAACACTATCAAAACGATATTTTTAAGGAGTAATTAATTTATCAAATCACAATGCTCGAGTAGAAGTATGCAGTGCCAAACTCCCAATTTTGCCCTCCCCCACTGAACCTCCGAACCAAGACCGCGAGAGCGTTCCAAAAATACCCAGCCTATACCCTCCGACGCGGCTGCTCCAGACAACGATAAAACCCACGACAGCGACACCTCGCTAATTAATTGCCCGTTTACCCCGCCCTCGAGAGAAATATTTTGCACGGCCCCCGCACAACGCAGCACGGCGAGGCGCCTCACTAAAATCCACCGCGCCTCACAGCAGCTAGCACACAGACAGACAGACTAGTACACTAGAAAGCCAAGCGAAGCAAGGCAAACCCTCGAGTGAGTGACAGTGAGCACTTGCGCCGTCGCACTCGCAGCTGGCTCGAGAGCTAACAAGCTGCGACGGGGGGCGGCGCTTGTTGATCGGATCCAGCGCACGGTAGGGGCGTGCTGATGGCTGGCGCCGCCGGGTACGGGCCGCAAGGGGCCGGCGAGGACTGGCCTTTCGCCGGCGCCGTCGACGCCTTCGCGGATTACTCGTCCGTTCTCGCGGAGCTCGGCTGGCCGGGCGGCCTCGCCGCTGACCTGTCGGTGCTGGATCTGCCTGAGGCCACGCGGCTGGCGCCAGAGCTGGCGCGGCCGGAGGAGATCGTGGCGGCGCCTGGCATGTCGGGGGACGCCGCGGGCGCGTCGTCGAGCTCGAGCGGCGACGGTCCCGGCCACGGCGCCGCGCGAGGGAACGGCGGTCAGAAGCCGGCTGACGAGGCAGTGTAAGTGCACGGTAGAGGTAGCCCCACGCAGCCACCTAGCTGGACTTTTGAAGTTGCCGGAGCTGCACTTCCGTTCTCCGAATGGCAGCGGTCCGCCACACGGCTTTACGTGCACCGCGGCTGCGCGTTCGGGAGGGCAATCTCGTAAATAGCTAGCTGGGCGCTACGCGGATCCGGCGCGTGCCGCGTCGATCGGCTCTCGCGCCGCGATTTGCGTGCGCGGATTGTTCCAAGTTTCACGCGGTTTCGTTTGGTCTTTCTCCTCGTTGCTCCCTTTTTTTTTTTATGCCCCTGCTTGGTGCTAAAAGTGTCTCCATGCTCATAGACTATTCACGCGATCGTATGCATAAGCGTAAAAATACTTTTTAGTTCTCCTTGCCAATAGATCCAAACATTCAAATTTGCACTCATCAGTCAAGCTAATTACAACAGATTTGTGCTTCAAATCAAGTGCTCACTTGATTAATAGACTCTTGTTAGATCATTACTGACGCATCACTATTTGCCCATGGAAACACATGCCAGTTCATGTACAGTACTCCATGCCATGTCCTAGTGCCATGAATGGGTTCTGGGAGAAGGGATGGGTCGAGCTTCTCCATGCAGCTCCGACGCACTTTTCTCGCTGATCCGCATGTCATCAGCAGCGTCGGCATCTAGTGGGGTGGTGGGGCTGTGGTCACGGCGGTCCTTCGCTGGATCGACCGACCAATTTCTTTGTCTCACCTACCTTTGCCAAGTTCAGCGCACATTAAAATCTTGCACTCCATGAAATCTGCTTGGCAGTTGGCATGGCCGTACTATGAACTTTAGTGCCGTACGCAACTTGAACATGTATATGTGCAGGAGAGTGGCCGTGAAGCCGGCGGCGCCGGCGAAGAAGGGGCCGAAGCGGGTGCGGCAGCCGCGGTTCGCGTTCATGACCAAGAGCGAGATCGACCACCTCGAGGACGGGTACAGGTGGAGGAAGTACGGCCAGAAGGCTGTCAAGAACAGCCCCTTCCCAAGGTGATCATATTCAGATATTGCTTGTGTATGCTACTACTTAGTACTTTACTCAGTGTGAATCTCATTTTATGTCCACGCAATTAAGCATGACAAGGTTCATCGTTCGTATCTTCATTGTTTGTTCATTTTGCTACTTGTCTCCTTCTAATTCCTGAGCAGCCACAGTTAGCTTAACATTGGAGTTTCTAGAAAACAAAGAGTATATTTAGCACAAAACTTTGGCTAACACTATGCTAAACTTTCTGGAGCAGGAGCTACTTCAGATGCACCAACAGCAAATGCACCGTGAAGAAACGCGTGGAGCGGTCCTCCGACGACCCCTCCGTCGTGATCACCACCTACGAAGGCCAGCACTGCCACTACACCGCGGCGGCGGCGGCGTTCCAAAGCGGCGCCGGGCCGGCGTCGGCTCATCGCATCCACAGCGCAGCCGCCGCCGTCGCGCTCGCCGAGCAGATGCCGTTCGTCGCGGCCGCTCAACGGCGGCTATCCCCATTTCACCCGCAGAGCTCTCCTCCATCCTGCTCGGAGACCGCGGTCGACGTTACCGCGGCGTTGACGTCGTCTCTGCAGCAGTATCTCAGCGGCAGCGAGAGGGTGTCCATGCCGTCGACGCCCTCGTCAGTGGCTCAGGCGCCCGCTTCAGTTGAGAAGGGGCTGCTTGACGACATCGTGCCTCATGGAGTAAGACACGGATGATCGATGGCTAGCTATATATGGTAAAGAAACTGAGCTAAAAGAAAAAAAAATGACTACTCGTAATCCTCTCGTGGTTATCAACATTTCTGAAAGACCATGTACCTCATTTCGCTTTCTTAACCGCATAATCTAGTTGTATAAATTTAGTACCAGGGTAGTATATGGATGCATTTTCTCAGTCTCCATATTGCTTGTGTGTACATTAGCCAGCTAATTTTCAATGTATTTTTTGTGCCGCTGCTGTTTCTAGGCTAGCTTTAATGTATGTTCATCTTGAAACTGCTCCCTGCCTACCTCCTACTAGTAGTTTGCTGGAAGCTGTACATACAGTAGTTTGTCGACCCGACTTGTGTATGGACGGCAAGGTGGATGGCCTGTTTGCTGGTTAAATACACACATGAAGATCTTTGTGTCGGGCTTGCCAGTATATGTAAATTAATGGATGTTTTTAGGGACAGAAATATCTATGTACTACTCCGTAGTATCTACATGCTTCACATTTATGTAAACTAACTGTGCACACATTTGCAGCAGACTTGTTACCATCCCACGTACTGACGTAGTACATACTTAGGAAGAGCGGCACCAGGTAGTTCTCTCCTCTAGCTTCGCCAGTGATCAGCGTTTGGATGGAATTGTATCAACAGATGAAACAGCTTATAGATAAGAGCATGCTATATATGCCCACTCTAAGTATTACTAGAAAATCTCGCGCTTTTTATTTATGTTTTTGTTTTGTACCTCTAGTTAAAACAGTATATTTTAAATTTATTATTTAACAAATAAAAGTATAGTTGTCATGACATAGATGACAAAGTTCTATAAACATATACTCCGGTCTAAAAAAAGTTGTCGACATGGTTTTCAAAGCATAAGTGTGACTCTTATTATCTATAAAATATTTAATAAAAAGTAGCATCGGTATACTTTTAAAAAAGTATTTTTAAAATAAATTATTTCTAATTCTGTAACTTAATAAATTTAAAATTATTTCTAATTTATATTGGCAATGTTTGATTAAAATATTGCATCTAAAGCTACTATTTTTTAGACCGAAGTTGTAAGCGGAAAAAAGATTGAATCTTAATTCTCATATTAATCAAGAGCATTTTTAGGAGATAAAACAATTTAATTTATCTAAATGTACATTTTTATAGCATATAAAGGTCTTT
>BCLG01001024.1:0-27441 GCA_001602295.1 Zoysia matrella | reverse complement strand
ATCATTTCTCTAAAATTTTGTTTCGAAGGAGGCACATAGTAGAGTAACTAACAATGTTGTAGTTTGTAATAAATAAATAGTAGCTCGGGTCCGATGATATGAAGTATAATAAGAAACAAAAGCAATTCCTCACTTTATTAATCAGAACAAATAAAATCACCGCTAGAGTAGTGCGATTGCCTTTGTTGCAGTGTGACGCTTTTTGTGCTTGGCTTAATAGCTAAAAAGAATTATTCATAAAAGATTTATGTATAAGATTTTTGATGGTAAAAAGACCGGGCACATATTTTATGTTTTGTTAAGGACCTAAATACAAAACTATCTAAGATTTTTGAGTCAAAAACTATTCGGGATTGGTGAAAGAATGGAGTTGTACTTTATTTCTAGTTTTATGAAGGGTCTAAAATCAAGAGCTACAGAGTTATATCCAACTCTCTGTGCACCAAAAGATTGATCTGAAATTTATTGATGATGTGACTTCAAATATTTAAAGAGAATTCACGAGTTTTAATATATAAAGATTTTTTTTATTATTTCACTATCCATGCAAAGAACTGTGATAGAATAGCGTGTGGTTCTAAAAAAGCTAGGGCGATGACATTGCCGTTTATGCCTGCTTCCGCCGAATAGAAGCATGCTCCTATGTTGACCGGAGAAAAGATTTTTTTCTTCTTCTTAATATTCACCGTTAAATTTTAATTCGACGGTTAATATTTTTTAGAGTGACGTGACGCAACGAGGGTTGAGAGAACGCCCGACGTTTAATATATAAAGATTAGACGTATTTTAATGGGTTTTTAGCTAATTTATCCATGCACCATCAGTGGTGATGGTTGATCTGTATACCAGAGCTTCTCATGGCAATTTTTATGCCGAATTCAGTTATCCATCCTTGTCCGATTGACATATGCCAGTAGCAAGAATCTAGCTGTAAAGTTGCTTCTTTCGGTGTACAAACTATACAAAGTACTGTCATCTACAACTCCGGCCGGCTTTATATCCTGACGAACCCTATTTGGAATTGATTTGTTCTGGATGGAATGTTCCCTCATGTTGGAACATTGGTTCCAATGCTTGTTTCTAGTAGTAGTACTGGTGCTAGTACGTGCTCACATGCAGGTGCTAGTGCGTGAGAGAGAGATGATATTCCTGGCCGGTGTTCACATGCCGGTGGCAGATGCTGGACCGACACCCTTATCAGTAGTAGTATCATGTCCCGTGTGAAGAGAGAAGGGGCGATTCATGCATGCACTTCCTCGGTGGTGTGGCTGGAACCTTTTTTCTTTTACTCCAACCGTCTTAGAGATACTCCTAGAAAGGAAGAGGAAGATGCCAGTGTGCTGTACTGCTTGACACTCCGCCCCGGCTTCGGCGCAGGATCGTGTGAACCGGAGATGCCGTCGTCTCGGAAGGGCGTTGGTGCGAAAAGCGGCAGGACTGGACAGCCGGCCGGCTCCATTTCCTGAGAGAAGCGGCGGTGCTTGGAGAGCTCGACTTTCTCGTCCAGGGAGATTCGTCCACATTGGTTCGACGCGATGGTTGGCTGGCTGGCTTCACGAACAAGCTCCGTCGCCCAGAGCATGCTGTAGGGGTGATACAGATACTGCGCGTTGGCTGTTCCAAGGTGCGCCTGTCCTGTGTGTCTGCCGACGCAACACTGGGCCGCGTAGCCCGGGGGAGGCGGGGACATGGTTTGGGCTACGTGATTGTGGTCCGTCCAGCTTGTGATGATGGTAACTTTCCTCCATTCCACATGGTTTCGACTCCTGTGTATCAATTCAATCATCAGAGAAGAAATGGGAATTGTAACATCTCCAAGGATTCTAGTGCTGCGTGAAACATGATGAATCCCTCACCACAAAACGATGTCAAAAATAAAATCAAGAAACGAGAACGAGCACACATGTTCTGTTATTTGGCCCAAAAAACACATCGATTCTGTAGTAACTTTGTAGGAATACAGTTTGAAGAATCAACCGGCTATAGCAGGTCCCATACACTTAAAAGCCCCCCAAGCAGAGCACGAAGCCTCCGCTTGAAAGGGCTGTACACTGAACATGAAAAACACTGATTAAACAGAGAATACTAGCAGCACCGACAGTCCGTCCAACTTTTATGCTTGATGACAGAAGAGAAAATCGTAGGCGTCTCCTGCAAAAACAAACTAGCAGTATAACGAAGAATGGTCAACCAACCAGCTCTCTTCTTCCTGTGCCGGATCCCCCCGACGTCGGCGGTGGGGGAAGATTTTCATTTAAGCGACCGCGGGCATGTCCTTGAGCCAGGCGTCGAGCGGCTTGCCGATGGAGTAGACGATGAAGCCGATCTCCCTCAGCTTCTCGGGGTCCACGATGTTGCGGCCATCGAACACGAACGCGGGCTTCTGCATGTTGTCGAAGATCTTCTGGTAGTCCAGGGTCTTGAACTCGTCCCACTCGGTCAGGATGCACAGGCCGTGGGCGCCCTTGGTGGCCTCGTACGCGTCCCAGACGCAGCTCACCTGCTTCACGGCGGTGGGGCTCGTCGGCTGCAGGTGCATCGGGTGGTCCCAGTCGAACTTGTTCATCGCCAGGTCCCGCTGGATCTGGTCCTCCGTCACCTGGGGGTCGTAGATGCTGATCTGGGCCTTGTCGCCCAGAAGACCCTTGCACACGTCGATGGCGGGGGTCTCCCTGGTGTCACCGGTGTCCTTCTTGAAGGCGAAGCCGAGGACCGCGATCTTCTTGCCGGACACCGTGTTGAACATGGACGACACCACGCGGTTCACGAACCGGCTCTTCTGGTAGTCGTTGATCTTGATCACCTGCTTCCAGTAGTTGGCAACCTCGGGCAGGCCGTTGCACTCGCAGATGTACACCAGGTTCAGGATGTCCTTCTGGAAGCAGGACCCACCGAACCCAACACTGGCGTTCAGGAACTTGGGGCCAATCCTGGTGTCCTTGCCCACGGCATAGGCCACCTCCGACACATTGGCGCCGGTGGCCTCGCAGAGGGCGGAGATAGCGTTCACAGAGGAGATCCTCTGTGCCAAGAAGGCATTGGCCGCGAGCTTGGACAGCTCAGCAGACCACAGGTTGGTGGTGAGGATCCTCTCCTCGGGAACCCAGTGGGCATACACATCCTTGAGAGCCTGAACGGCCTTCCTGCCCTCAGGGGTCTCCCGGCCACCGATAAGCACTCTGTCAGGCTTGAACAGGTCCTCAATGGCTGTTCCCTCAGCAAGGAACTCAGGGTTGGAGAGGATCTGATAGTTGATGCCCTTGCTGTTGTGGGTCAAGATCTTCTCAATGGCCTCAGCGGTCTTGACAGGGACAGTGGACTTCTCAACAACGATCTTGTCAGACTTGGAGACATCAGCAATCATGCGAGCAGCACTCTCCCAGTAGGTGAGGTCAGCGGCCTTTCCTGCACCGAGACCACGGGTCTTGGTGGGGGTGTTCACGGAGACAAAGATGATGTCAGCCTCAGCGACGTGCTTCTCAACATCGGTGCTGAAGAAGAGGTTCTTGCCCCTGCACTGCTTCACGACATCATCGAGACCAGGCTCGTAGATCGGGAGCGAGTCACTGTTCCAGGCCTCAATGCGGGGCTTGGAGATATCAACAACGACAACCTCGATATCGGGGCACTTGAGGGCAATGACGGCCATTGTCGGGCCACCGACATAGCCGGCACCAATGCAGCAGATCTTCACCATCTTGTCAGCTCGATCTGTAACATGTGACAACAAAAGATGTTACTACGATTCTTTTGAACTGGATTGTGATATAGATCACCAAAAGCTATGATATAGATCGTACACACTACACAAGATCCAGTTAACAGAGGCAAGCATCATGAGTTTGAACAAAAACTGTTTACTACTGCAGGACTGAAATAACAGAGGCATGCAGAACTATGTTCAAGTAAAGTAAATTGAAGTAGTACTGAGGAAGTGAGGAGCAGCACAAGATGATAATAAGCATAACAAATTTGGCACCATCCACAACTACAAGGTCGACGAGGAAAGCTACCTACCATCGGATCAGATTGCATATAAAGTTCGCCAAGTTTTATGACCTTATTCAAAGGAAACATTTTTTATTAAACAGTTACAGCAATGCTCTGGCTCTCTGCTGACCAAAACTTAACACACACTAGTCTACTCGACTTAATGTGTCTGTAATTAATGCTTCCGAAACGATATGCTCAGATCAGACAAGTCAAATTTGGCAAGCACGGACTACACGGTCAAACGACCAGTGATCCCATTTCCATTGCGTTTACTGGACCGTTTACACCCAGATCAAACGACACCTAAACAGAGTGACACAAGAATGGAACCAGATCCAGGACTACGAGTGCTCCAAATTTCCGACACGATTTTACTTCACGAAATTGGTGTGAACAGCAAGCAGCCACAAAGATCTGAGACTCCCTCTGCTCCCAAGTCCCAACCGGGAACAGAGGACTTAAGCCTCACGCACGCGTCAGATCCAAACCATGGATCTCCAAGCGAGCACCCAGATCTGACGCCACCGTCCTCCTCCGAGAACCAACTCGAGGAGCACGAACAGCTACTACTCGCAGAACGGAATGGATCGCGGCCCTCGAACGCGAGAGCGATCAGATCACCCGCGCGACTCGAACCGAAGAGGGATCAGACTTCAGAACCTAGTATACGCAATCAGCGCAGGGAGCAGGGGAGGAGGCCTCACCAGATCTCGCGAGTCCCGTGGAAGATCTCGATCGGGCACCCGCACCGCCAAGCACCGATGCGGGGAGACGGGCGACGCGGGGACAGAGGAGGGAGTAGAAGTTTGTGTGTGTGTGCAGAGGAGAGGCTAGGCCACGAGTCCTTAAATACCCCGTTCCACGAACCACCGAGTCAGATCTACCCCCTCCCCACTTCAAGAAATAATCGCGTCGCGTTAAAAAGGGTTAGAGGAAAATCGCAGTTACCGCCGCGTCAAGGCCGGTCCGTCACCACATGAGCCAGCCCACCAAACTTCCATTTATCAAAAAGGCGGGCGCACATGAGCCCGTTGTTGCACTCTACCTAACCACTTTGCTTCAACCCCCTAATGAAATTTAAAATATCTTTCCATGCGCATAAACAGAAGGTGCTAGCGAATTAAGCTGTTTTTTTGATACTATCTCTGATCAGATCTGCATGTTTATTCTTTGTTTCTCTGCATCTCGTTATGTGAACATAGATTTAAGGCCAGACGAGATGGGCTGAGTGCATGTAGCCCATTAACTGAACGCAATCAAGTATAACAAGTCGATAACGTGGCTACATATAATACTTTTTTTGTTCTTAAAAAAATATATCGTCGATCGGCGATAATAATTTTAGAATAAAGTGAGTAACTAATACAATGGATAGTAATTTAATCTGGGTCAACTACGTCAGCAACCCAGCAATTGAGATCTGAACAAGTAATATACTATACCGTGGAATAACCTAAGCAGCAAAGTTGCAGCGACAGGTTGAGAGGCCTGACAAAGAGCATCGAGGCCGGATCAAACGGAACGGTGAAGTTGATAGAGACCTTCAAAGCCAGGCCCTGTAGACAGTCAAATTCAGGGAGCTGACGCTGATGCTTCTCCCGATGAGACCATCCACAAACCAAACGTGTGTTCCCTTCGCTGATTAAGAAATTGAGGGAGGGGCTGGACGGACCTTGTACAGCGAAACTCCAGCTGACGAGGAAAAGGAGGAGCGTAATAAGGAAAGAGGAATAGCTTTCTTAGTCTTTAGTCACTGTTGTTTCACTGATGATAGGACACGTAGGCTAGCAAAGACCCCGTCTTTCTCCCTTGAGCAAGCCATCGTTTTTTGAGAGTGAAAAGCGAGCTGTTTTTGAGGAACTACTCTTTTAATTTCCAAAGTTCTAAGTCAACAAAGATTCTTCCTCCTTTTCTTCATTTACGAAAAGATAAATTTCTACGTGTAGTACTCAAGTTAGCGTGTGTTGTGTCGGCCAATGTACATCATACAAAGCAAAAATAATAACAGTTAGCTAAACTAACATAATTTTGAAAAACCTAATAAGTTTATATGAAAAAGAAGCCATGGATTCATCGCATTCTCCCAAGCCAGGAAAGAAGACACAGGACAACACATCACGATTTTAAACCCCACCACTACCAACATCACCAACGACGATCACGAGACAGCAGCAGCAGAAGAAAAGAAAAAGATAATAGCCTCCCAAAGACACAATTCTATGAACACCGGCTCTGCACCAACTGCTGCCACCGGGTCCTCCTCGCCAAGGGTCCGCAATGGCAAAGGAGCCTGGCCTGTACCGTCTGGATCCCCCCACCCGATTCGGTTGTAACCGCTAGCAGCCGGCAGCGGCAACAAACCCCAAAGGAAGCGAGCTGATGGGATTCGCCTTTGAGTCCCCAGCAAGCGACCGAGGAGGCGAGGACACGCAATCAAGACACGCGCACGAGAGAGCGACGAGGAGTACGGATCGGAGGATGGAAGGAGGGACGGAGAATTCCTGCGTTTTTCCCTTCGGTTGCTTGATGGTGATGGATGCGGAGCAGGCGACGTCAACTTCTGCGTCTGGAGTGTTTCTCCTTCGTGGTTTTGGAGCGTTTTGATCTGGATCGCGGGAGGAAGAATTACGGTGTGCACGGAGAGAGTCGTACCTGCACAATCCAACATGTCGGGATCGCGTACCCCGGATAACCAACAGGTCGCACTCGTACGCACAAAGTCAGAGGTCAGCCGATTACGGGTTCCGACCTCTCAACGGCGATCTACAGCGGTCATGTCTTAGCCGCACGGGCACGCGAAGACTCCGGCCTCCGAAGTCCGACCTTCGAGGAGCGATCCCTGAAGGGTAGGTATCGCGTTATGGTATATTTACTCTGATGGCTAACTGTCATTCATCCTGACGGGACGGAACGAGATTCATCACGACGACACTTCAGCAGAAAACTGCGACGGCTGCCGGACAAAACATGACAGCACTGTAGCCGGAACAGTGACGCCGGACGAGCATCGCAGTACCCGTCGCTGCGCACGACGCGACGGGTCACAACCACGCCTGGACGAAGCGAAATAACGACGACAACGACGGAAGGGCCTACTTGTCGGCGAGACGGCAGGATCGTGTAGAGCCCACCACTTGTAATCACAGGGCCCCCTCCTGTATAAAGGGAGGACCGGGAAATGATAGAGACAACTCAACATCATCACGAACAAAAGCACAAACACACGAAAGACAACCACGAGCTCCATTGGAACCCAGGGTCCTTGCATACTTTCGAGAAGCACCCCCATTCGTTCACATTTCGAATTCTCCCATGAAGAGAGGATTCCGCCTTTGTAACATTATCATCGAGATAATCCGCTCCCTGGATGTAGAGTATTACACCGCTCGAGGTGACTCGAACCAGGTAAAAAATCTTCTTGAGTCTTTCTTAGATTAGGCCACATCGAATTCGAAGTCACATTGTCTCACGATTATATATTTACTGTGTCGGTGATCAGAACGCCGACACAACAGTAACTTTGGGCACATGTGCCATAAAATTCCAAAGTACGGAAATCACATCTTCTATTCTAAAAGAAAAAAATAAAGGAAGCAAAGAAACCCCACGCTAATCATACGTCACGTTTGAAAAGAAGTGACACCGCAGAAACGCAAGTCAAGTGCGCTCAGAACTACAACGGGTCCTCATGCGAGACTGAGGCCCAAAGTCGAGAACCCAACCCCCCATCGATTCCTCGGCGTTCGTTCACACCCCGTGGGGAGACGACGGCTTCAATTTCTGGCCGCCTAAAAACTAGACCTGGTGGAGTAGAAGACATCGGTGACCAGGCGTGGTTGGAGCCGAGACGGCCGGGACCTCCTCCGGACCGGAGCCGTTTCGTCGGGTACCGGGAAAGTACGCGCGTCTTTCGTGCGAATTCAGCAAGTCGCTCTTGTCCGGTGCTGCGACCCGCGGAGTTTGGCGGAGTTAGGATGGGCGTCAACTTGGCCGCCGGAACGACACGGCCGTGCCGGTGCCCAACGGCATGCGTCAACGACTTCCTCCCATGCTCTGTTTTGGTCCCTCGTTTTTGGCCTGCAGCAACGATGGCGGACACGGCCGGCGCCTGGTTTGGGCATGTTACTACGCATGTGGGCTTGCATGGCTCACCTACTACTCCGACTTCGTTGCTGGAACAGGGAAGTGGAGGAATCGCAGGCGCAGAACAGAACAACGTGTTCTGTTGCATCGACAGTGAAGGATGCTGGAACCTACGCACGACTGTTCTGACGCGTTGAGCTGTCTTTTGCGGTTTTAACAGAACCGACAGATATTTTAAAAAAAAACCCGACAATATGCACGAGGAAGAACAGTATCAGTACTGACGGAAGCATTTCTGTTCTGCATTTTGTTTTCGATATACTATAAGAAAGAAATAGTAGTATTCTCTCCGTCTAGAAGATGTTTTTAACTTTTTAAAATCGATATTTGATTATTTGTTTTATTAAAAAATTTACAAAAATAAAAAAATAAATAAAACAAAGTTAAAATACTTTAAATAATGAATTATTACACAATAAAATAAATAATATTTTCACAAAATATTTGAATAAAATAAATAGTTAAAGATAGATATTCGAAAATCTTAAAATTGTTTTAAGACGGAGGGAGTACTAGCTGGACGCGTTAGCTAAGCATTTCGCATGCCACCGATCTAAAACAGGGTATCATCGACCAGCACGTGGCTTTGGGAACAAACCAATTTGTTGCGGCGGATTCCAATGCACGTGCGTGCGCAATACTGTGAGATGAGACGAGCATAGCAGTCCCAGTTTTTTGTGCGTGTGACAAACTGACACCACACCACAGGCGGCCTCGAGTTCGATCATCAGACGCCGAACGGACCCCGCGGTGCCCGCCCGCAGGCAGGCTGTTGGAAGCTGCCGCGCAGGTCGCGTCGTCGTCCCCCCGCCTGAAAAACCTCGTTCGCACGCTTAGAATTTGACTCTTCCCCAACGTGCGTGCGTGCGAGCCGCCGACGGTGTTCGTTCGCTGACTCGACGCGTCTTTCCGGTAGCAAGGAACCGTATCATAATACACGGCTGGATCGCACCGATCGCATCTGCTAATCTGCCTACACGGTCGGTGACACCGACGAGCGGGTCGACCAGCTGCCGAGTGCTGCGTGCGGCGCGGGAGCTATGGAAAATCCCGAGCCGCCGCGGCTATATGGATGGTGGTTCCGTGAAGGGTCGATTGATCGCGCGATGTTCGTTCGCCGGACGGCTGATCACTGGACGTGGACGCACGTTCCGGATTAGGGATTACGGCAGGTCGGTAGATCAGAGAGTATCTTGAGCCCTTCCCGTACGCGGGCGTACCTCTTTTGATTTTTCTTTTTTCTGAGAGAGAGCAGCTTGCACTTTCGTTTTTCTGAGTGGGGAAGAGGAGGAAGCGACTTGTGGACGGCAAGCCCGAGGTAACAATCTTGGGCTCAGAAATCAGCCCATCTCGAGCCCAAGTGCCGATGCGATTTGACAAAAAAACTACTTCAGGCCCACTGTGTCCTCTACTTCATCTGAAGGGCCGAAGATCAGATAGCCCATAAAAGAGCTAAAGTCTAGAATCCAGATGCAGTATCCCCCCAGCGTTGAGCGGTCGGGTGTCCGTGTGACTCTGTCGCTACCTCATCGCTACTCGCTGCCCTTTGCAACCGGCGCGGCGAACACAGCAGGAGGCGCGTCGAGGTCCTGGCGGCGTCGCCGGCAGGAGGTTCAACTAGCGCCCGCCGCAGCGTATGTGCGCGTCATGGTATATGTGGCATGGAGCCGTCTTCCGGAATGCGGAACGACACCCCCCCCTCCCCCCCCTGCCGCGTGCGGGCGGCTCCGGTGTCCGGTTGGAAGACGGCGAGGATCCCGCTAGCCTCAAGCTCCGCTGTTGATCCCTCATCCCTTCTGCGGGATGGGATGGTACAGTTTCAATTCGGACCATCCGGTGTTTGATCGCCGGGGAATGGCTCGCCACTGGAGTCCGGCATTCCGTCGAGCACCTCGTATTCCTCAACAGTGTCAGCGACCTGCCGTTTCAGGTAAGCTGGCTCTGTTGCTCACGCATTAGTATTCTGATCGCCTCAGTAGAAATTCTTTCTGATCTCCTTAGTAGGAATTCATTAGCTCCGGACTATTTTTGGGCGCCATGGAGATTGTCGAATTCATCGTTACTCCCAGGTATTCCGTAGTGTGTGCATTCTGTTTCGGTTTTGAAAAATTAGCTTTACATCCACATGCTGAATTTTCCATAAGAACAGAAATTCCTATAGGATCAAACAGATATATAAGATGTATTACATTGTATATGGGTGACATAGCAAACGTTTTAGAGAACCCCAACTCTATAATATGCATCAACCTCAATTTACTAATTGTGTTGTACATTAAAAAATTTCCGGTTCTGAAGTATCATGCGTCCTGTAGCAAATTCACAAGATGGAGCAAGTTCTCATGTGAGGATCCTCCCTCTCTCATGCTTGCCCATGCCTTGTTCTTCCACATAAGTGCCCTTGTCTTCATATCTTCATCTCCCAGTAGCTGTGCTATCTTATTCGTAATTTCCTCCTTTGTGATGACCCCTTGCTCGTTGGCACAAAGCTTCAGTCCTGTCTTCCACACGTTGCACACGTAGCTCTGGTTGCAGAACTGGTCAGCGAAGTAGGGGCAGCACAAGAATGGCACACCATGCATCAAACCTTCCATTGTCGAATTCCAGCCGCAGTGTGTCATAAAGCACGCGACTGATGGGTGTGATAAGACTCTTTGTTGGGGAGCCCAAGCAACAATCAGTCCCTTGCCATTCACTCGATGCTTGAATTTTTTGAACCACTCTTCATCGATTTCTTTGGTGAAGTTTGGCCGGACCACCCAGAGGAATGGCCAGCCAGATAATGCAAGTCCATCAGCGAGTTCGTAGAATTTTGTCACGTCAAAGACAGTGGAGCTCCCGAATGCAATATAAATGACAGAACTAGGGGCTTGTGTATCAAGCCAGGAAAGGCAGGTCTGGTCTTCAGGCCAGAAATGACCAGTTTGCCTTGACATGGGCTGTACCAATGGACCAACGGGCAACACATCAGGAAGATGAACCAACGCTTCAGGTTCCACCTCTCTGAATGTGTTGCAGATGATGGCCTCAGCGAGTGGCATCAATCGGTTAGTCTTGAGGACGTTCCTGATGTTGAATCTACGTCTCTCTAGGGTATTGCCCAGGCTGACCCAGGGGATCTCAGTTGACTCAATGGGCGGCATCAGTTGGATGATCTTATGCCTCTTCACGTTCCCTGTGTAGATTTATGAGCTTTGACGGTTAATTATGGATGTTAAAAACGAGCACAGATGATCATTTGAGGAGAGAAGATAGTATAATGAAAAATGGAACATGATCATAGAATTTGTTTGGCTCAGGTGGATCTGATTGATGCTTACCACTTTCATCAACGACACCATTCTCAATCAGTTTTGGAAGTTTCATTCTCAGAGCAAACACCGATGCCGAGTAAGTTGAGAAGAGGGCAATACGTACACCCACTGTGTTGGTCAATTCTAGCGCCCAGCTCATAGACACATCGACGATAACCCATTTTATCTTCTTGATTCTGATAATCTCCTCAAGGGGGCCAAACATGGCAGCCGGTAAGCCCATGATCAGCTTGCCAATATCTGTGTGATCATCAGCAGGGTCCAAACCATCTGGAATAGAGAGCATGTGCATTCCCTCCGGGATTGCTCCTTTGTCTTCCATGGACTTGAGGATACGGTCGTGGTTGAAATCTGTGTTTATAAAGTAGATGTTGAATCCCTGCCGGACGAGCCTGTGGGACAACTCCATGAGGGGAATGACATGGCCCTGTGCAGGGAAGGGTAACAGCATGACATGGTGTTCAGGGGCAGCAGCCATGAGGTTTGGTTCTGCTATATGGCTGCAAACAGTTTGGGACCAAACCTTGCTGCTCCCTGTGGATAGATAGCCAGATTGGTCCGTCGCTTGTGGATATAAAGGGTGCCAAATCATGATTGTTGCGTCAGTCATCAAATCAGCAAACTTGTTACCTGTTGACTAAAGGATTCGTTTTTATCATAGATAATGTTATCTTGTTAATCATCCACGTGATACTATGCATTAGACTATACTGAGTAGCTGACCACTTTGTTATTTCTGCCTTGCGTGGCAAGCAAAATAGACAACACATGCGAAGAGACAGACGTCGTAATTTCCTGGCACCTCACTAGCAAGAAAGAAAGTAGAAGTCCCCTACTTCCCCTAGGGCAAGCCACTGGGCACCAAACCAGTGTTATTCCAAAAGTTGGCATATTGATAATTTCCACTATCCTACCATGCTCCCATGTTAAGTTTAAGTGTTTTTTTTTTCAGCAGTTGTGAAATTTCTCATTATTTTATCATAGCATCTTCTATGCGTAAACTTTGTCGAGTACTCGATTTCAAAGGGCGCACTCATCTGTGGATGAAACTCTGCAAATTTCTCCTTCCCCTGAAGAAATAAGATAGCAGAGCCACAGATTGGCCTCATTCATCTCATCTCGGCTGGATGATCCATAGCATCTGCGGTGCAGTGGTGTAAATCATCTTCAATTATTTTCCTGGAACCGTGCATATGTTCGGCACTGCAAGTTGAAAACTTATGGATAATCGTGTGCTGCTGTCTTCACTTAGTATTTAGGTTAACGGGGCATCATTTGAACTATGAGCTTATATGGACTTGCCTATAGCTACCGAGTTTGTCCATGTCTCGGATAGATAGCAGGCATTGTGCATTACCTTGCTCAATTCAGCAACGATTCCTTTGGAGCTTTCTTGAGAACACTTTGAGATTGTGTATTTGGAAACAAGACTATCAGAACACTTTGAGATTGTGTATTTTGAAACAAAATTATCTGATTGAGACATAAAAACAATTTATTAATATGTCGTTTGATGTCACTTTCATTACGTCGCCCATAGCACTGACCGAAACCTAGGAGGTTGCAATGCATTTTCTGTGTTGACACTGACCAAAACGTAGTCCCCAATCAACCCAATTGATCTCCCAACATCTAAAAAATTCTGACGTGCTAAAGATTATTGTTCTGTCAGCAGATTCACAAACTTGAGCAGATCCCGATGCGAGGACCCTCCCTCCGCGATGCTGGCGCACGCCGCCTTCTTCAAGGACAACACCCTCGCCTTGATCCCCTCGTCGCCGAGCAGCCGCGCGACCTTGTCCCTGATCTCCTCCTTGGTGACCACGCCCTGCTCGTCGGCGCGAACCCTCAGGCCTGTGCCCCACACGTCGCAGACGTAGCTCTGGTTGCAGAACTGGTCGGCGATGCAGGGCCAGCACAGGAACGGCACGCCGTGCCGCATCCCTTCCATGGTCGAGTTCCACCCGCAGTGCGTCACGAAGCACGCAACTGCGGGGTGGGAGAGCACTTGCTGCTGCGGCGCCCAGCCGACGACCAGCCCCGCGCCGGTGCTACCGAAACGTCGCTTGAACTCGTCGAGCCAGCCCTCGCTGACGCCGGCGGCGAAGTCCGGCCGGACTACCAACAGGAACGGCCGGCCAGTAAGCACCCGCCCGTCGGCGAGCTCCTGGAGCCGCGCCGCGTCTAAGACCGCCAGGCTCCCGAACGCCACGTACACGACGGAGCCTGCTGCCTGCGCGTCGAGCCAGGTGAGGCAGGTGCGGTCTTCCGGCCAGAAATGGCATGCAGCGGACGCCGTCGACACCGGAACCTCCAGCGGGCCAACGGCTAGCGCCGCCTTTGGGAGGCGTGTCAGCGCGTCGGACTCGATCAACTCGAACGTGTTGCAGACGATGATTTCAGCGAGAGATATCATCGGGTTGGTCTTCATCACGCTCTGGACGAGGGTTCCGCGTGACTCCGGTTTCTTGCCGAGGCAGCTCCATGGGAGCTCGCCCGCGTCGACGGCCGGCATCCTGGGGCTCAGCTGGATCCTCTCGTTCCTTATCACATTCCCTGTGCAAGTCATCATTCGTATCCTTGATCTCAAATTTTCAAAACGATGTATTATGAAGAAAAAACTTACCAGATGTAGATTTGATTGAAATCGCATCGTTCATCTGTCTTACCATATTCGTCGATGATGCCGTCCTCTATGATTTTCGCGATCTGCATCCTCAGGGCGAAGACGGCCGCCGAATACGTCGAGAACAAGGCGACGCGCACGCCCGCCGTGGCGACCAGCCTCAGCACCCAGCTCATGGACACGTCGGCCACCACCCACCTGATTCCCTTGGACACGACCACCTCCTCGATGCCGCCGAGCATCGCCCCCGGCAAGCCGGCGCCCAGCTTGACGATGTCAGCGCGGTCGCCGTCGGGGCCCATGCCGTCCGGCAACGAGACCATGTTGATCCCGGCAGGAGCTGCCGCGCCGGCGGCCTCTCCTGCTGCCGCCAACGCCTTGACGACGCGGTCGTGGTTGAACTCCGTGTTCACGAAGTCCACCTCGATGCCGTGCGCCACGAGCCGGTGGGCGAGCTCCATGAGCGGCATGACGTGGCCCTGGGCAGGGAATGGCAGCACCATGACACGAGGCCGAGGAGTCACCGCCGCCATGGAAGTGTGTTCGCGTTGGAGTCGTACACGGAGACACGGTGATTGTCATAGTTGCGTCAACGGAGAGATTTATCATGACTCGCCGGTTTCCACGCCACTCCTGTGGATTGAGATAGAGAGAGGCGACCAGCTCGTGCCCACCCGTCCACCCAACTGGCCGAGTGCGCTTTCGAAGGCGAGCTCTTCGATGCAGTGGCGTCATACGTGGCGTCGACTAGACTGTGGTACAGTTGTAGTGCTAGTCATATGTGGCGTCAACTCTCCAGTCTCCACTACTCCTAAAGTTGATCATCAATTTGTTTTCTTTCCTTTCAATAACTGTACTGTATCTCAGTGGCGGCATATTGATAGGTCACTTGGCCTTTTCTTTGTTGCAGTGCATGAATAAGATGAATAATTAAAATTATTATTAAAAATTAAGAGTGTTAATATTTTAAAATTAGAAGTATGTACCAGTAACTTTTTACATCACAAAAACTAGTGACTTTTTATATTATAAATTATTTAATTATTTAATATTATTAGTTAACTTTAAAAATAATTTGATTTTAATCAGACATAAAAATACTTATATTTTATATTTTGAGAAGTAGGCAATAGAGCTTGATGTGAGTTGTCACAGACAAGGGACAACGAATTTGCCACAACAGAGAAAGCAGGGCCACAGAGACGTCGCCAAAAGGTCTGCTCGCGATGCTGGCAGAACGAATTGTACGTTAAATTGATTTGCCAAACTAACAGGTGCTACGCATACGTTGCACAGTGAGATTTCACGGTGCCGAATCAGCGCACAAATGCACGGATTAGCTCACCGATCCTCGAACAAGATCCGTGAACCATCTGACGCGGCGCGAGGACCTGCCATCGTCGACGGCGTGGCCCTCGCCTCTAGTTTCGTGTCGCCCAGCAGCTCCTCCATCTTGTTTCGAGGAGGCAGCGCGAGAAGCTCCATCTTTGGCGATTCGACTCGCGAGTTATGAAGACATATATCACGTCATAAACATCATACAAAAAAAATGGAAGTAACATCCCATCTCTAGAGATGAAAACAGACCGAAAAAATGAACTAAAAATATTGAAGATGAGATCAGATTAATATCAGGCTCAATTTTTATTATTTTTAAATTAAAATTTAATAAAAACTGATAAAATTTGTGAAAGAATCCGCCGGTCAAACTCTTTTATCCCCATTACCAGTCTCTATTCTGCGTATCCACATACATCCTACATCATGCTAAGTACTCTCTCTATTAAAAAATATAAATATTTTTAACGTTGATTAAAGTCAATCTTTTTTAATTTTGACCATTAATAATAAAAAATTTATAAAATTTTATTGCATATAAATTATATTATTAAATTTATCATAAAATAAACTTTCATATTTATGTAACTTTTAATATTAAATTTTCTTTTGTTTTTAAATATTATTAATCAAAATTAAAAAAAATTAACTTTAACTAAAGCTAAAAATACTTAAGACGGAGGTCGTACTGTAGTACAACGCTCATTCCTTCAAGAGCTCCACGAATCTGTTGAAGTTCTCGTACGAGGACCCGCCCTCAGCCAGAGACCTGCGAGACGCATCCTGAAGCGCGCGGACTCTCTCCCTGACCCCGTCATCTCCCACCACTCGCATCACTTTGCCGCTCACTTCTTCCTTGGTCACGACGCCGTCCGTGCCGGGCACCATCGCCAACCCGTTCCCCCACAGGTCGCAGATGTAGCCCTTGTTCAGGAACTGGTCCGTGAAGTAGGGCCAGCACAGGAAGGGCACCCCGTTCCGCACCCCCTCCATCGTCGAGTTCCACCCGCAGTGCGACACGAAGCACGCCACCGCGCGGTGCGCCAGGACCTGCGGACAACGAACCGTGAACTGACGTCGTCGCATCGATCCTACTACCTTAATCGTCACGGAGCGCAACGAACCGAACGCACCTGCTGCTGGGAGCACCAGCTGACGATCATGCCCGTGCCGGCGGCGCGACGCCGGAACGCGTCGAGCCACGCGTGGCTCAGCCCGGCGATTGAGTCGGGGCGCACCACCCACAGGAACGGCCGGCCGGTGAGCTCCAGCCCCCGCGCTAGCTCCTCGAACTGGCTCGGGTCGAAGATGGTGAAGCTGCCGAACGCGACGTACACGACGGAGAGGCCGCGCTCCGCGTCGAACCAGTCGAGGCACCGCGTGTCCTCCGGGAAGAACTGGCCGACCGGCTTCTGGAGCTGGCCGTCGGCGAACAGAGGGCCGATCGGCAGAACGTTGCGGTGCAGCTTGAACGCACCGGGTTCGGCCTTGTGGAACGAGTTGCAGACGGTGACCTCGGCCAGGTCTTCCATGGCGCGGTTGTTCCTGGTGATCAGCTGGAAGATGACCGGTTGCCCCTCCGGTGCGCCGGCCGTGTTCCATGGCAGCAGCGACGTGTCCAGCGGCGGGTTGCTGTCCAACATAGCCAAAACCCAAGTGTTTTCCATTCGTTGTGAGCACCTCAATCTGAACTTTCTATCAAGCTTTGGTCTGGTCCTTTCCTTGCACTTACTTAGGCCTACCTTTATATATTAAAAAGCCTACCAGAGCTATGATTCAACTCCTTATCCAAAAAATTGGTGATAGGCTGCCTGGCTGGAAGAGAAGCTTCATGCCTTACTCGAAGAGAGAAGTGTTAGTTAAATCTGTGCTATCTGCTCTTCTCACTTACTTCCTTACTGTTTTCAAGCTTTTTAGCTGGGTCATTTTAAGAATTGACAGATTGAGGAGAGGCTTCCTTTGAAAGTGAACAGATCTGGAGAATGTGAGGGGTAGTCACTGTCTGGTCAACTGGGAAACTTGTTTGCGGCCAAAACCATGGGGTGGTCTTGGAATTAAGGATTTGGACAAGTTTGACAGCGCACTTCACTTCAGATGGCTTTGGCACACATGGGATCATTGTGCCAGGCTCTGGGCTAGGTTGATCAAGATCAAAGATCCTCTTGATAGGCAGCTATTCTTCTGCTCAACCTATTTTTTCATTGGCAATGGCCGCAACACTCTGTTTTGGAAAGCTAGATGGCTTAATGGTATGGCGTCTAAGGATCTAGCTCCTAATCTCTTTGTTATAGCTAAATTTAAGTGCAGGAATGTGGCCACTGAACTACACAATGGTAACTAGATCAGGAACCTTAGTGAGATTAATACTTTGGCTGTGTTAGAGGAGTTTATTTTGTTGTTCATAGCCCTGTCCTCTGTTCAACTTTCAGAGCAGCAGGACTTAGCTCACTGGAAATAGACGGCCAATGGTAGATATTCAGTGGCTTCAACCTATCACTGTCAATTTCTGGGAGCTGCTGTTTTCTTTCCTGCTATCGATTTGTGGAAGGCCACAACTGAATCAAAGTGCAAATTTTTTGCATGGTTGGTAATGCATGGGAGAGTTCTGACAGCTGAGAACATGGCCAAGAAGAATTGGCCATGCAACTCTGTTTGTGCTTTGTGCTACTGTTAGTCTGAAACGACGGATCACTTACTCACATAATGCAATAATGCAATTTTACTGAAGCTTCTTAGAACTTGGTTGCTTCCAAGTTCAATCTTTTGAACTATAATGCTTTGTCCTCTGCTGGGGGTGTAACTCAATGGGTTGATTTTCTGGTAGCTGCTGGTCCGACTGCTTAAAAGATTTGTAAACTTGAGCTGCCTTTTCTCCTTTTGGTGGCAGGTTTAGAAGGAGAGAAACATAAGGATTTTTGAAGGCAAGGAGCATTCTGCTGCCTACGTTGGCTCTCTGTTGATGGAGGATTGTCGCTTGCAGCACTTGAGCTTTTAGTTGGCTGTTCTGTATGTCTATCGTCAGTTCTCTGCTGTCGATGTTGTTTTTTGCTCCTGTTTTTCTTTCAGTTTTTTTTCTGATCTTATCTTTGTTTCGGAAGCCGCTATTTCGAAGAAAAAAAAACGTGTCCAGCGGCGGCATCCCGGGCCGAACTCGAGCGTCTCCCGTCTCCTTGGCCAGGCTGCAGTAGCTCGAGAAAACGAGAAGCAGAGCTCGTCCAGGTCAGTGCACATTTCTCATCGATCGATCGAGGATGCCGACGATGCCATCAGAAAGACGGAAAATACTTCGACACTTTCTCATCGAGGACGCCCTCCTCGATCAAGCAACGCACTCTTAACATTGTCGCGAGGAACGCCGCCGACCCGGTCCAGAAGCAGGCGCACCGCAAGCCGAGCTTCTTGCCGACCTCGAACGCCCACGCCATGCCGCCGTCGACGACGAGCCAACTGATCTTCGTGCCCTCGGACGCCTCGAGCCGCTTGATGAGGTCTTCCAGGTAGCCCGGCACGTGCCGCATAAGCCCATCCACGAGCCTGCTGATGTCCTTGCGGTCCTCGCCGTCGGCCAGCCCGTCCGGGACGGCCACCAGGCGGATGCCGTCGAGCGACGACGACGACCGGCCGTCCGCCTGCATTGCGTCGAGCACCAGCGCGTGGTTGAACTCGGTGTTGACGAAGGTGACGTCGAAGCCGCGGTCGACGAGCCGGTGGGAGAGCTCCATGAGCGGGGTGACGTGGCCCTGGTACGGCACTGGGAGGACGAGCACGTGAGGCCTCGCCATGGCTCTTCCTTGCTTGGCTCTAGCCATGCAAGGCGGACAAGCGAGCTGCTGGATGGGTACGGGGTACCCCAAGGATTGGTGTATCCGCATGGCGCCGTCATTCAGAGCCAGAGAAATAATGGCACGCTCACTCGCGTCCAAACAATCTGGATTTTGCCAGATCGCGCTTGCTCTTTGCTTATCATGAGCAACAACAGTCCGACAAAAGAAAAACTGGGCTACGTGCAGAAGTCCACCGGCGCGGCTTCGACCACAAAATCCACGGCCGAGGACGAATGACACGCATGTGAGCGCAGGACCGTCGAATCAGGGCTGCGGTACTGCCGGTGAGACCTCCGAGACTTGGGTTCCTGGCCTTGAGCCGGAAGCAGCAAACAGCAGATGGGCGGGCGAGCGAGCGTTGTCACTGGGACTGGGAGGCGGAGGCCATTGGAGCGGATAACCTTGTGCCGCGGTTGCCGCCGGCGTGCAAAGAAAGGTTTAACTTACCAACCGATATACGGACCGGCCGGTTTGATTGTTTTTCATGAAAATCAGTGCATGTAGCAGGTTGCAACGTAGCTTCTGCTCAAGCAAGATCCGACCACTCTGATTCTTTTGCCCGCTCCTTTACTTAACATTCATGCAAAACGCTATTTACAGAAGTCGTTACCTCATAGTCACAGAGCAACAGCTTTACTACTATGCCAAAGCTCTCGTTCAGACAACATCACTTTAACAACAGGCTAAACAAACATCACTGAAACAACAATGAAAATAAAAACAGCTTGTATTTGCACATCTATGCGTACAATAACATCCCAACAAACCCAAGAGCTGTAGAATCCAGCCAGAAACGTTGTTCTTAACTATGGCACACAATCAAACCAGCGTGAACACCCAACCAACAAAACGAGAAGGTCAATCGCACAAATAGGGCAACAACTAGAGAAGGGGAACTAGATTAACATGGCTTAATTTCATGATTCAAGCGCCACTAAATACAAAACTACTTAATTTTAGTTTACATACGTGTACTCGAATAGCCCCTCAATGAGCGTATACTATTGTAAGCTTCCTGTATGGTTCTGTCAGGATTAAGTCACATGCTCGTGAAGCAAATGTCGCTGAGCGAACCTACTGCACAGTAGATAAACTAATTTGCAAAACCCAAAGTGTAGGAAGAAAACTCACATGAAAGCCATGGACGCGAAGCATGACGGCGAAGACGACGGCGGGGAGCAGCAATCGATGGGCAGGTCCTCAGAAGACAGCTTCGACGGTGAACATGGCTTCGCCGTCGATGTCTTCCGCGGGTCGTTGGCCGCCGTAGCGGCACCTTCCCCCAACGCGGTCCCCTCCATCTTTCTTCTTCTCGCTCGCCCGAATATCATAGCAGAAAAAATCGAAGGAAACGGGAGGAGAAACCAAGAAAGGAGTGAATTTAAAAGTGAACTTTATATATGTGTGCCCGTACTGGGCCGGGCTCAGTACGGCCTAGTAGTTGTCGGCCCCCACCGACAAGTCCAAGTGAAAACGCACGAGGTGGTAGACGGCAGCTTCCCCGTTCACACTGCCGTCCCCTTCCTTCACTGCTGCTCTCCGTGTCTGCTGCGCTCGCTCCCAGCTCCAAAACCCTAGCCCCGCTGCTCCTGGCTGGTTGAGATCACGCACGGAAGACGGTGAGCTCGAATCGTCCCCAATCACAGCGCCATTCCTTTTCTTTCCAACCCTAGCACGATTTTTTCTCCTGATTCTTCTTGCTGGTTTCTGCTTCCTAAGCCGTTCCTCTCTGCTTGTGCGAAATTGGAAGGCAGAAGCTTCCCAGGCCAGAGCACCTAGCCGGCTTCGCCACACCGTGCCATCCCGTGGCGCTGCCCATCCGCACCACTCCGGGCCGCCCTGCCCAGCGCCGACTCGCTCCTTGCCGCCACCTCGCCCCGCACGCTGCCACGATCCGCTCTGCCCACCACCCCGACTCGAGGTAAAACAGTCTGGTTAGGTAGAGCGGCCGCCCTACCTTGCCCTATTGGTGTATCCACCTCTTAGCTTCCGGATGGCGGACGGCCTAGTGTAGCCGTCGTAGCTCTTAGCTTGCTCCCCTCGATTTGTTTTTTTTTTCCTTTTTCCTTAAAATTAATGGATGCATATGAAGAACTTTTCTGGTGATGATCAGTTGTTGGAGTGTCACGATTGCAGTTTGCAAGTTTTTTGAAGCAGTTTTATTTGTATCTGATAAGTCAATATGTTTCGATTCAACCATCTGCAGATTCTGATGAAAGATGAACGCCACTCCTGTTTCAAGTTTAAGGGCCTCAACATACCCAGAATTGCAGCCCCAGTCTAGCATTTCTTCTGAAATGTTTGCAAATGTGGATGTATTCAGTGCAAAAGATTTGCCAGCCAACCCAAGCAGATTTGATTTTTCACAAGATGCTAATAAGGAATTCTATAACCGAGCTTTACAATATGGTCATTCAGTTCCGAAGCAGGGATTTGAAGCCCAAGGTTTTACAGCGAGTGCTCCACAGTTTGTTCTGAACTATGATTCTGCTACCCTGAGAGGATATCAACCGTCTGCTCAGTTTTGGGGGCCTCAGTCTGAAGAGCATGAAGGAATGCAGACACAAAATGTCAACATAAATATCGCCCACCGGAGTAGACCTTCTGATGCATCAGTTCTCGATCACATAGATGAAATCACTTCCTATGATAGAGATGATAGAGCGATCTTATTTGGAAGTAGCTGTAGCACAGGATTTGCGAGTTACCCATATAATACTCCTTTGCAAAGCAATAACTGCAGTTCGGATACACAGGATGGAACTTGGGCTGCTCTTATGCAAATGCAGCAAGCTTTGGAAGCGTCTAACAGTGACACTGGACTCATTGAAGAATGTAGTGACTTGACTTTCAATCATGCAGAATTTTCAGCTGGAAATACCCTTCAACATCAAGCTGTTTGGGACAATGGATCTTTAACAAGTCCATCTTTCACCTCAAATTTTTTACCTTTTGCTGGAGATGCTGAGGTAACTGCTTGTAGCATACAGAATGTTGTTGATTCCACTCATAGTATGAACAATAATGGACAACAGATGCCGTCTTTTGAGCTCAAAACGCCCCATCAGAAGTGTCCCACTTCAAGCCTTATTTATGAGCACAGGGATGAAGTACACTCTGCGGAACTGGGAACAGGTCCTGGTCGCTCAGAATCTTCCAATTTCATGCCAGGTATCCTGGACAGACAAAATATTATGCCCCGACAACTGTCAAGTTCATTTGTAAACAGTGGAGAGGGATCTATGGACAGTGGCTCAAAAACATCAGATGTCCTGTATGAATGTGAAGAGCAAATGGAAATTGATTCTCTACTAAATTCATTTGGTGTATCTACTGAATCAATTTCACGAACATATGGAATGTTCGAGCCAAGGTAAACTGTAGTGCTGTAATTTCCTTATATAAGGCTTATTAAAGTCTTGACTCCATTGTTTCAGTTGATATTGAAATTTGCAACTTTGCTTGCATAGAGCTTATCCCTTGAACTGTCTCATAAAAATGTAGGAAAATGAACAAAACCTAAACCCTTGCCACTTCTATATACTCCCTCCATCTACTTTTCTTAGGCGTATTTGCTAGAATGATTTTTCTACAAATCTTGTACGTATTTCTGTTGGTCTTCTTGTCCTATGTGCATGGTCATTGGCCTGGATGTGAAGTTGTTGCTGCATGCCTTTTTTTCTTGCCTCGGTTGTTGTTGCATGCATAAGTAATTAACTCAATTAAGCCTGCCAGCCAGCTTCTGCATGCCCCCCCAAGCGAGCTAGTTCATATGCAGTCTGCAACATCTAGAGCCGTGATTCACACGGAACAAGGCGCCACGGCCAAATTTAATGGAGAGCAACGGTGTTTAAGGCTTATGCGGTTACAAGTTGGCCTTTGTGCCACTACCAAATGTGCCTAAGAAAAATAGACAGAGGGAGTAGTATATAGTCCATCTGTCGCATTCTAAGTGCTGTTCTGAAAAAAGTCGCTCGGACTGAGGCAGCAGTGAGTTTACCGTTTTGCCCTCATTACCTTTCCTCTCTCTCATTCTGCTCCAGACGAAGCTGCCTGCCACCCATCCTGTTCCTCCCACTGGGGCATGGCGCTCGAAGTGGGGAGGCAGTGCTCGGCCTTGGGGGAGGCTGCCTCGGCGTGCTGCTTCTCAGCATCCTCCTCCTGGCGGAGCGTGGTGTAGGATTTGGGGCCCTCGGAGTCAACGACGACGGCAGCCGCCTAGATCGCCACGGGACCACTGACATACACGGCCATCGATGCTTCCAGGCCAACAGCAGGAGCAATGACAAGGGGGCTGAGAGCTGGCCCTTGAGGTGAGCGAGTGTCGTCGGCGGGGCGCTGGCCGGGCGGTTGGGCGCGCGGGGGGTGGGGGTTGAGGGGTAGGGGGGGGTGGTGGGGAGGCCAGGTGGAGCTCGTCGTCAGGATGCCATGCTTCTGCACCTCCGTATCGCCATTGCCTGGATAGTTCTGGAGTGGAGAGAGAAATGAAGCTGTGCTTTCGTCGGTGCGTTTATTGCCTTCGGGAGTCGAGAACGTCACTTGGGTTGGGACAGATTTCAAACTCAAAGGATACATATACTGGGACGGAGGGAGTACAAATATAAGATGGTGACACACTATTACCAATATCGGTTCTTACTTGGAAATGGCTGGGTGATGTCTGCAACACCTATGACGGTCTTAACTTTTGAATAGATAGATTTGCGGCGTTTAACAGAAATACTCAGGCCATATGCTTCTATGGTAATGACACGTGCTGTTTCTTGTTAGATCGGGCCATGGTAGTTCATTAAAACTAGCACATAGTCCACACTATATCTATTGAATCGAGTATTCCATCTGTTCTTAAGCATTGTTCTGTAATTTGGTATTATATCAGGATCTTATATTTTTGTTAAAATGCAGTGAAAGTTTCTTTGGTGTTGATAAAAAGGTGGAAGATGAAGGTGTTTCTCCTACATGGGTTAACAATACTGTCCCATATATGCAAATTGGGGGGCCTGGTCCAGCTATATCTGATGGATCTTCTTATCCTGATCAGTACCAATCTAGTTCTCAAGCATGTGGTTTACTTTACTCTTCAGCATCTCAGAGGCAAATCATATCAACTTCTGGATTGCATTTAGAGGATTGTCACCAAAATGTCAGTAAACCCAATTCAATAATTAGCCCAGGAGCAAAAAATAAAGATCACCTGTTGACCACAAATAACAGTACTTTATTACAGCAACAGCAGAGTGTCAATAGTGATACTAGATTTGAAGCATCTGCTAATGTTGGTAATCCCTACCCAGTGTTCACTACCTCTTTGGATGTTCAACCTTCTCCAGGAATGTCTTACAGATGTCCTGATGGAGCAGTGGCCAAAATTGTAGCAGAAGAAAAACCTTATATAATTGAAGATTGCTCCTTTGGACAACATGCTTCAAACCATACTATACATTCAGACATGCAGCTACCTGTGACACAGACTGTTCATGTTCAAGGGCCTTCCCTAAGTATGTCCAAGGACCCCAATTCGTCATATATCGGAAAGACAGAGCTTAATGCGGTTGATCTAACATCATCATATAAGGCCACACAGAATCACCTGGGACTTAAAAACTCTGAATGCAGTGGCGTCCTCCATCCTAAGTCTTCTGAACAGAATGCTTCTGCGAATATCTGTATTAAAGCGGATAATTATCATTGTGATGAGAACAGCCAGATAAGTGGTCCTAAGAAAAGCATTGTATCCTTAGCTAGCAAGTCTTCACAGTCCTGTGCGTTGCGCATTGACATGTTTAAAGGCAAGATGTTTTCACAAAAAAAGCGGAAAAGGGCAACTAAAGGTCTGTTACCATGGCACGCACAACTCATGATCAGGCGTGGGACCATGCATGATATAAGGTGATGTAGATTTTGATATCCTATAACAGTAGTTGAGGTTTATAGATGGTCTTGCTTCTGTTCATTGAAAAATGTTTATGCTACTCCTTTTTGGGTTGCCATGCATATTTCTAAAGTGCTGATGTTTATTGTCCTCTTGCACTGTAGAACATCTGAATTGGATTGGGCACGTGGCACCAAAAGATTGGTTGAAAAGGTTTTATAATTTATTCCCTTAGAACCCTTTGTATCACGTAACACAATGTTTCTTGTTCTTACATACTTGTTGTGCATAACAGGTGGATGGTGAAAATGCAATTATGAAAAGTAGCACATATGAAGCTCGAGCTCACCGAAGACTTGTTTTGACAACTACCTTAATGCAGTATATCCTTCCTACTGTGCCAGCTAGATTTCTTATGGAAAAAGTTAATGATTCCAGTGAAGCTATTGTATACCACGTTTCGAAACTTGCTCTCAGCGACGCATGCAATTTTATTCTATCTTTTGTCAATGATGACATGTAAGCAATCCCCATGCCGTCCTTTTCTTTTGGATGTGTTTGGTGAAGTATTTTTTGAACTATAAGAAATTACATTATCTCAAACAAAATGAGTTACAGACTAAAGAAGTAAGTAATTGATGTAATCTAGGGACCACACTATGTTTAGGCAACTCATATTGATCATGACAGTATGTTTAGGCCACTCATATTGATCATGACAGTCTTCATTGTTTATGGTATTTGGCCAGGCTACCAAATCAGACGACTATTTCTGAAAAGGAAGGTAAAACCCTATCAGAAATTCTGGAAACATTTGATGCAAGATTTGGTGAGCTGGAAAGTTTGTTGTCAAGGTATGGTATACCAATAATTGAATTTCAACCGGCATGCTTTAGCATTTTTTATTTAATGTTTGTTATTTCAATGACACTCTACATTTGAACTATTCAAGTCATCATAACTGTCTGGCAAGAATCATGGATTCACAATTTCGTCTTTGTTTTCAATCAATACAATGTTGAATTGTCATTTTTATGACTGCTCTGTTTCATCTCAGGGCTGAGAAGGCAACAACATTACACGATCTGGAATCGGAGCTAGGATACTTGGAGCGGTGGCCCATTCTCTATCGTCTTGCAAAGGCACATGGATATGCAAAAGCGCATGGTGTTGATACTCCGAATTCTGGGCCCAAGCCCTTCACAACAACCATCAAGAAACATGTTGAAGCTGATGCTGTACCAGTAAACATGCTGAGTGGCATTAAGTGCCGCGTACTGAACTAGACCTGTGCAGCACGAACTAACAAATCTTTCCCGTTTTGTCCAGTTTCCAGCAGCCATTCATTGGTGCAAGATGCACAATCCTGGACTGCCTGCTAGGAAGATATAGAATGATACTAGTAGAACGTAGTGCCGTGCCAGTTGCCTTCTCGGCTTCTTGGTTAGGACTTAGGAGTATTAGATGCAACCTGTGGGATTAATTTTAGGATTATGGTGATGTGTTAATGTGAAATCTGGAATGAGATGTAGGTGGCTACGAGCAATATATGTCAGTTTGCCAACAAGTGGTTACTGAACAGGGGGTTAATTGTGTGTAACTTGCAGTTGATCCTGTTTCTTTCAGTTTCACCCACCACAAGCCACAAACCGAAGAGCCGAAGGAACCCCATCGCCACTTTGAGAAGAGTCGAAGAAGACACTCGTTCTCACGAACGAGATGAAGCCAAAACCCAGAGACTGGGGCTGCACCCCGAGCTCCAACGACCCAGGAACCAGACTCGTCGCCAACGACGAACGCCGCCGCAGAAACCTCGAGCCGGAACCACCGTCCTTGCTGCAGCGAAGCCCACTGTTGCCTCTCCATCCACAAACCAAAAGGCCGGCCCACGAGCCACCGGCAGACAACTCCTAAATAGGAACTGCCCACAGGAAGCCCCTCCTCCTCCACAGGCTCGTCGTTGATGTCGGAGTAGAACACCAACGAGGCGAGGAAGAGTCCGACGCCGCTTGGGCCATCGGAGGCGGCGGAGACCAGCTGCTCCGCCGGCAGGGACGCGGAAGCGGGTGGGCGAGCGCAGAGAGCAGTCAAGTGCACTGGCTTAGACGTGCTTTTCGATGAAGGGAAAGCTAGTGTTTTCCAAATGTTTCGACAAAGCTGCAGTCAATAGCGATAGCAATTCCAGCGTCAATAATAGGGCCCGTTCGGATGAGATAGAAGCCGCGTCTTTTTGTAGCGCTGCTGCAGCCACAGCGTTGATTTTTACTGTAGCGACAACTAGCTACAGTAAAACACGCCGCCGGAAAAAGCAGTTGGGTTGGGCCGTCCACC